>CAVNYN010273328.1:0-17226 GCA_963692815.1 Nyctanthes arbor-tristis | reverse complement strand
TCCATGCACGCCACATGGCGGGAACAAAACTTTTAGAAAGTGCTTGAAAATTTTCTTATATATAATTTGGACAGGAGAGTAGAGCATTGCATGGTAATAACAAAAGAAAAAATTGATGTTTTAATTTCTATTTGTAGCTCTTACACCCCCCAAAAAAAAAAAAAAAACACACACACACACACATACCCAAAAAAATAAAAATAAAAAAAGACCCAAGATAATCAAGCAAACGAACAAATGAAGAACGAATTGTCCTTTTCTTTGTCTTTTACCTTCTCTTCTTTTTTTTTTTTTTTATAAATATAAAACTATTACAAGGGGTTGTTTAGGGTGGGGGAGGGAGTGGGGAATTGAACCTGGTGGAGGTATGGGAAAATCCACTTAATTTGTCCTACTATCACAAAATTCTAACATCATGTGTGGAAAATTGATCTAGCGCTATATATATAGCAATGTATGACACCATATAACCTATGTATTGTGCGTTGAGACACGTCACATAGCCATATAGTGTCATATCGTACTATATGTATGCCGCAAGAATAGAACTAGTCATATGTATATAATAATTTTCAAGAACTTTCAAACAACTTATATATATATATATATATAGAGAAATTATCAAATTGACTAATCAACAAATCAAAAAAGGAAGAAGAGGGTGGGGGAATGTAAAATTAACTGAATCATATTATGCATGTTAAATTATTAAGGTCACTTGATCTGAAAGTTTAAACTAATATAAGTGGAATATTTTTCCCTATCAAAACCTAACATGTAAATATTTTCTTTTTTAATATGGTGACTATGAGATTCAAACCTAGAGCATTTGCATCCTGAAACCATGTTAAACTGTTAAGGCTATTTGGTCTAAAAATTTAAATTAGACCAATTCTATATTATTTATTATTATATTTTCAACAATGCATAGTATCCCCTTCAAAAAAAAAAACAATGCATAGTATCATGTACCTTTCCTTATAGCTAGCCATCTCATGTTTTTGCTTGGCATTGAGCTCAAATCAATCTCTTTTGTTCCGAAAATATTTATGCGAATGGCATTGTGAAAGGGTGTTGAGTTGAGCTGGGCAAGTGCCAAAATCGAAATCTGGAAAATGAGTTATGAAGGGAGCTTGACTCCAGTTAATCTTTCCCGTCCAATCTGCAATCCATATATTAGCCTCTATGTGCATCCGCTTCCATGGATAATCCATTCCTTGCGCCGTGTTGAACACTAATCGGAATTCGATCAACAAAGAACCGAAAATCACAAGAAGAAAAAAAAAATATGCATATCAATATTGTCGCGAGTCACATTATAGGGGTAGTATATATATGGAATCACATAATTTTGACTAGCACTTGATGACGTGTGCATGCCACACATTGTAGGGTTTTGGTTTCCTCTACCCAAAGAGATCGAAATTCTAGCATTCACCATATCGACAAAACCTCCTAAAGGAAACCAGAGTGCAATAAAATCTTATTAAGCGTGAATTTGGTAAGAGGAACTCTGTAGAACTAGAATCTGCAGGTTCCATATGAAGCCAAATTATAGGTGAATTTTCTAAGGAAACAACATCGGTTCCTTTTAAGGAGTCCGTGTAGTTATGACAAAACCCATGTTATTTCTTTAGAAAGATTGCAATTACAATAAAAGTAAGGGGGTGGTTTTGGCGGTTTTGATCACCCGCCAAACGTATGATGAAATCATTCTGTAAGACATATATTTAATGGGTGATAATTAGATAGTTCATATGTGGGACAACCCACATCGGACAACTCATATGTGGATTGTCCAGTTATCACCTGTTAAGTGTACATATGATGGGATAGCTCCATCAGATATCTGGCGGATGATCAATTTCAGTGGTTTTCATAGGTTTTAAGCCAAGTACACCATTGTTTTTTCTTTTTTTTTTTTGGAGGCGCGGGGGTTTGGGACTTGCTATCTGGTTACATAGAAGAATTAGATTCTATTTCCTTAACATTTTTCTATAAAAATCTAGATATGCTAAGAAATAAATATTGTACACTATTTGGTGAGAATTCCAAAGAATCTCGTAAGTATGAAAATCATGGGAAGGATTGAACCAAGATTAAGTCTTTGCTCTCCATTGCCCCATCATTGTTGAAAATATTTGTTTGCAAAAAGCTCTACCCGTTACCGCACGCAAAAACTTAAAATCAATCTCAAACTTAAAATGGTTAAGTATGTGGTTGCAGACGTCAGCTGCCAATTAATTATTACAAAAAGGGCTCAATCTATTTTTTAAGTATAAAAAAACAAAATTTGCGTACTCAAAATATTTAAACACAATTTCTGTACATAAAATGGTGTAATAACTCCTCGTGTGTTTTTCACTTCATTCTTAAATATGAAACAACCTGGATCCATAGTCTGACTTCAACCGAAATCCAGCCTCTACATATACAACATTTGCAAGAATGATCATAAAAGTAAGATATTAATTTATTTGTGTTTCTCAAATTACTAAATATAATAAGTTTAATTACTACACATAGACTAAACAGATTGTTATATACATGAATAAATTAGAAGTAACCTTACGATTTTATCGAGTAGAGATTGCAACTTGCACGTCAATTCCTTTGGGATTGACCGTTATGCGATTCAATCCCCCACAAAGGAGAATAATATAGATCGAATGCTCTACATCTGCATTAAAGGGAAAAGAAATTAAGAAGGTAATGATTTCTTGTGATTATTCATTCTCCTCAAAGGGTCTTATTTTATGCATGCATGTATTAAGGAATATACGAAGAACAAATATTAATAAAAAATCACTGGGGAGTAACTGTATTAACCGAAGGTGTTTCTAAGATTCTCCATTCGGATATGACGTCTTTCTTTTCTTTTCGTATACCAAATATATGGAACATAAGATATTGTTCAGTATTTAGTGCCAGTTTGGGACCTCGGACAGAAATTTATTTAGATGTTACATATGGCTAAAGTTTGTATATATGTATATAAGACTTGTTAATCTTCTATTCTATAACAAAATAGAAATAAAACGAGGTGGAAATCAGAAGTGCGTCTCAATGCACACGTGAATGAAAAGTTGCTTTGACCTGTATGGATCGAGTGATATATTGATAAATGCAATGGGCCAAGCATTACTTGGCCCATGGGCTCTGTCAGCCCGCAAGCTGCTGAGATCGTCTACTTCTTCTTCATTTTTTTATTTATTTTTTTAATTTTTAAATATATGTTAGTTCATTAGATGCAGAGTACTTCGCTATTTTACTCACGTATATATCTACATAAAGCATTGTTAGTTCATTAGACATAAGGTTTTGACGTATATATCTGTATAAAGGGTTAATTCAAAATCATGTTAAAATTTATCCTATAAATGGGTTTATTTAGAATTTTATTTCTTGATTCAATTGATTTTATTTTGACTATAAATATAAAAGGGCACTTTATAATATTAGTAATAATAAGACAAATTCACCCTTTTTTATTAACACAGAGACCCACATTTAAAAGGCTGAAGAAATAAAGGAATGTCTTATTACAACATTCACAATTTTAGAATATTGACATACACAATATGAATTTAATTTTAAATTTTGCAGGATGACCAAGATTTAATGTTGTTGTTATTAGAGTATTACGTGATTGACCATTCGTGCTACTCTTAGGAACTACATGATAATAGATCTTAAACCCAACATTGATGTTATGCCATTTAGTATTGTCCGATTAGCCTACGATGTTGCATCTTACCAAAACAAATTATAAATTTAAAGATATAAAAGTAACTCACAATTATCAATAATAAGAAAAAAAAAAGAATAATTCACAAAAATTTTTCTTTCGAGCTAAATCCAGTTTGAGAGTCTTAAATCACAATTATTTTTTAAGAAAATGAGAACCACATTAATGTGGAAAACCAATTGCTCAAATTATTTATGTTTTATTTAGAATTAGAAGTTGGTTGACATTTGAAATTTCATTGTTTTCTTTTGGAGAAATTCAAATTTCATATTCAATCATATATATATATATTGGTTAAAAAACATTGTTCGTATTTCACTGACCACTGTAGCCCCTTTCTACTTCTTTTTTTGAAAGTCGCCTATGTACTTATTCATCATACATTTTCTTTAAAAAATTAATTTTCATATAAGTTACACAGCTATTTAAAAAAAAAAAAAGGAAAAAAGTTACATACACAGCAGGCGCCCTCTATCCTACTTAAACTGAATTAATAATTAAATTTAAGAATATCTTGTTTGGGTTTAAGTTAATAATAATAACAACAACACTAATAAAAAAATTACACATATTCTTTTAACGTGCAAAGTACAATGTATCATAGTAACAATATAAATGCATATAGATGTATATTCAAATGAAATGCAATGCAAAAAATATAAATATACAAATTAATATAAACTGTTAGAAAAACTTGCCCAACTTTCGTTGGTAGGATTCGAGAGCTTCAACCTAGTCAAATGGACATGATATATTTGTTTATCAACTTTGGTTCCTATGCTTTGTGTTTGGCCAAGCATAAAAAGATGCAATTATCACATTTTTTTAACCCAACTATTTTCTTGCATATGATTATGTGTCTATTTTATTTACTTATTTTTTAATTTATTTTTCTTCACTTTCTTGCAAGTGTTTACTAACTTTTGATAATTAATGACGAATGTAATTGTTAATTATTTTAGTTATTCTTTAATATTGTTAATTCACATGAATTTTGTAGACTGACTTTTATATTCACTTGATTCCGTGTCCCTACAGTGTCTAATATTATTATATATATATATTTACATTTTCAAATTGAAAAATAATTCTTTTATCCAAATTATTTCTGATAGTATTTTCTTAATGTTTTAATTTCTAAATTCTGTTATTATTCCTAT
Source organism: Nyctanthes arbor-tristis (assembly GCA_963692815.1). Lineage (NCBI taxonomy): Eukaryota > Viridiplantae > Streptophyta > Magnoliopsida > Lamiales > Oleaceae > Nyctanthes > Nyctanthes arbor-tristis. The sequence goes on along the minus strand of CAVNYN010273328.1, from coordinate 12,318 downwards.
GCAACGTATGAGTGAAAAGTTTAGTAATAATAACGACAATACTAATAAATGGATTATAATATTTTTTGAAAATTTAAAGTACAAAGTACAATGGATTATAATAGTAATATAAGCCTATATAGATGTATATTCGAATGAAATGCAATGCAAAAAAATATAAACATAAAAATTATACTTACACTGTTAGAAAAACTTGCCCAACTTACGTTGGCACGATTCAAGAGCTTCAACCTAGTCAAATGGGGGCATGATATATTTGCTTCAGCTTTGGTTCCTCTACTTTGTGTTTGGCCAAGCATAAAAAGATGCTAATTACTTATAAGTTCAATACTTTCCATAAAGATTTACGGGTCAATAAGTCTTTTCCACTACTTTCTTAAAAAAGGTAATTCTTCATGAACATCTGTCTTTTTAAAAACTAACTTCAACATATTCAAATTATTTTTCTTTAAATAGAATTGATATAAGATTGATTTAAAAATTATTTTTTAAGTATAATCAAGAATCGCATAACAAAAATAAGTTTGATTTAAAAATAATTTTAAAAATAATCAAGTATTGCATAACAAACGTGCCTTTGTTGCTCTCAAGAACTATCGAGAACCGCATTCAATAGAATTAGTGCGTCAAAATAAATAAAGAAATCTTAAAGCCCTATTTGAAGCATCGCGTCAACTTCAACTGGATTCAGTTCATTGTATTTATTACAATTTTCCTCACTTGAAAACCTGCATATCCAAAGTATTCATGGCGTTCTAGTGGGAGAAAAAGTTCCGCGAAAGAAGCAGTTTTTACGGGTGAGTTCCCTTATAGTGGCCTGGTACTTTTTCTCATATTCAACTTATAAGCATTTCTGTTATCTTCATCACTTCACAATACCGACTTGCATAGGATCAAGAAAAACGAGGATCAGCGTTAATGTTCTTATGAAATGCTGTAGCGGTGTATGATTAATTGATTAATCGGTTTTCTGGACATTTATATGTTGTTTAGTTTACGAGATTTTGCTAAAATCATTCAAGGGTGGTAATGCTATTTTCTTTTTCTTTCTTAATTTTCTGATGTATCTTGTGTTAGTTATTAACATTGATAGGATCATTGCTCCGAAGTTTGAACTTCTTGTTTAAGTATCTTTGCGTGTGTTAGTGTGTGCGCTTGGGAAGATTTTGTGAATTATAACTGTTGATATCGAGAGCAGTGCCCTGTTTGGTTGGTTTATCTGTTTTTATTTTATTTTTTTGGCCTTGTAACATTTGAAATTTTGAATTGTGTAACATTTGAAATTTTGAATTGTGTTCCATTCGCGCACTTACGCATGATGGTTTGGAAGACTGGAAGGGCGGATCTAGTTGGTCGGCTTGGAGTGGAAGACTAAACTCCACATGGAGAAAACAATAAATTCGTGTATTTAGATTTTTAAGCATATCGCATTGATTACTGTTCCAATATTATTAAGATGGAATTTTTCAAGTGCTGGTGCAAACTGAGAAGGAAATTTATGTTATCATTTGCACTTTACATGATCAATTGGTGACCCAAGTGAATATTTGTCGTGATATTCTTTGAACTTCAATTTTTAATTTGTTGAAAAAGATCTATGGTTAATAGTTACATATTTTGTTAATGATGTTAACCTTCCTGTGCTGGATGCGGTGTCTGTTTTATGTTCTCTTTGAGACAACACGTGTTATATCCATGTATTTATTTATTTATGTTTAATGGAAGTTGGAAGTATTGCATGATCATAACGCTGTAAGCTAGTTGAAACTTGAGATATGTGATACAATCGAGCTTTAATAATCCCAAAATTTTGGAGATATCTTTTACGAGTAATTATGATTCCGTCTAATATTTATGCTAGTTGCTGTTACCCACTATCTTCCTTCTTGGTGCCTCTAAACTGTTGGCATATTTACTAAAGCTTTTCCATGGATTCCTCATAACTTGCCGTTTCAATTTAGGTGGTCATTTACTTCTATTACCTAGCTTGAGGGTGCTTCCATTATCCCAAATTCATCGACTGTCTGACTAGTAACTAAGAGACGATTTTGGTTTGTGTTAATAGCCGTTTGCCTTTTCCCTTCATCAATATTAGGGTTGCCATAATTTTTGAAATTTCTTCTCTTTTTTTGTCCCTTTTCTCATTTCCCTTATTTTTGTCCCTTCGCTGCTCACTCAGTTTCTCTTATCGCAGATAATGGCCGATTGGACTAAATTACCTGTTGATGTTTTGGGGCTTATTACAAGAAAGCTGCATTTTGTGGAGGATCGTATAAGATTTGTCTTGGTCTGCAAGTCATGGAGAACGGCTATTCTTCAAAATGGTGGCTATTTGTGCTCTCTGCTTCCTTGGTTGATACTGACAGAGAAGGAAGGAAGTGATAGGCGTCAAGTTTACAGTCCTTTTAACAAGAAGGTTTATGAGCTTTCCTTGGCAGAAATTCGTGGAAGACGCTGCTGGGGTTCACCTCATGGTTGGTTGGTTACTCTGGATGCTGCATATAATATGAATTTATTGAACCCCCTGTCACGTGTTCAGATTTTTCTCCCACCTCTACATAGGTGCTCAAATCTGAAAGGTCTCGTTTGCTGTCCTGAATCATTTCGCAATTCATTTGTCTACAAGGCTGTACTATCCTCTGATCCATCTTCAGCGAACTGTGTAGTTTTGGCAATCTATTCTAACAATAAGCTTGCTTTTGCAAAGCCAGGTGATGTAGCTTGGACTCCATTACAATGTGGTCCTTTGCTTCTGAATGATGCCATCTGTTTTGCTGGGAACTTCTATGCAATTGATGCTTCTGGAAACATTACGATCTTCGATTTAGAAGGTTCTCGTTTAAAGACCATATCTTTACCAATACAGGATGTTGATGATGAACTGGGTGAAAGATCGGTCTATCTTGTGGAGCTAGGAGGGAAAATGCATGTGGTCCAAAGAATTATGTATGACACTAAAGTTTATGATATCCCAGTTCTTAGAACATGGACTTTGGTGGTCTACCGGGTGGATGTCTGCACTGAGAAGTGGGAGGAAGTGAAGTGTCTGGGTGACTGGTCTATCTTTATTGGAAATAATCACTCTTTCTCCATTTCAGCTTCTGAATACCCAGAGTGCCGTGGGAATTGCATATATTTCACTGATGACTATTCTGGACTGTACTACAATACGACAACTTACTCAGCATATGACATGGGTACTTATGATATGGATGGCCCCAGGATACAAACTTTTCTTCAAGAGGATGTCTCTCAATTCAGGTTTTCTTTACCATTTTGGATCAAGCCCTGTTTTTGGTAAGTTGCAGCTCTTATAATTGGCTAAACGTTATCTATTCCTTTTCTAATGATTTCCAATTTCTTGGTTGATCTTAGCGTTATTATTCCTCTAATTGCATGGTTTGTGGATGCGGTGATCATGCACAATTCCATTAAGATAACATACAAGGTCCTTTACGCAGATTACCTTCCAAATTAGCACAGTTATTCTCTCAGTTTTTTTCCTGCCTCCACCCTTCTTGGGGAAGCATTTTGGTTCAATAAGCACAATATCTTGTTTATGATATCTTAAGCTCAATATATCTTGCAACGTGTCTTAGGCTCTTTTTTTTTTTTTTTTTTTAACTTGATTTTGTTGGTTTTTGTGCCTAAATAGTTTTTATATAAAATCACCGGTTTCATCATTTAAAAGATCTGGTCATTCTTATGCCAAGGCTTCACTGATGGAGATGGCATTGTCTTTTTTTCTTTTTCTAAATTCTGGTCTCCCAACAACCCCCCCCCCCGGCCACACACACACACAAAAAAAAAAAGAAAGGGTTATTTGAATGATGGCAACATATTGGAGGATATTGCATTTAAAAATAAAATCAGCCTAACTGTCACATTTTTGGAGAAAAAATAACTGAGAAGACGAGAACTAGAATCATCGGGTCACGTGGCAGTTTAGACTAAAGTACTCTATTATCTATTTGGAAATACTGAGGGCAGTTTATGATGCATATCTTTGTGCCTATATGCTAATTTCTGTTGTCGTCCTTGAATCATGGAGAATCCTCCTGTCTGGTGGTGACAAGCAAGCATTAACTCCTTGTGGCTGCTTGGGCTTGTGCCAACACTTCGTGTCTCAAGTTTGTTTTGTGCTCCATAGTTTCTATGAAGATGTCATCCCTGTTGTGAAATGAGTTTTTGTGGTTCCATTCTGGCTCAATAACTGTTAAAACTCCCATTATCTTATGGTTCTAAAATTGTGCTTGGCTACCCGTTACAATCACTTATTCCTTATATCATCTCTTTGATACTGGCTGAATTTCTTCTTCCTTCTTCATCTATTTCCCATAGTCCTGCAACCTTATGTGAAGCGAACTTTCCTCACTAAAAATGTCCATCCTTGTGATCATCATGGAGCTTAAAAGCTTGGCTTTTATAACCAGAAGCATTACTCCTGGGGCGCAATTAAACCTTCTCAAATTTACTTCTTTTACTTGGACTCGTGACCAAAACCTACCACAGCGGTGGTGGACCTGGACATTGTTCTAGCACAACTTGAACAAAACAATATGCAAAAACTTAAACAAAACTGACACATGGCATCATCCTGTTTTTCAACACATCACATCACCTTTTCATCAATGATTATCACATGGGCCACATCTCTATTTTGTCACCCTTTTTGTCTACTCATTTGTCCAAATAGAATTTTCCTTTTTTTAAATTTTGTATAGAAAAAAATATTTTTTTTACATATATCTTGAGTCAAATTTGTCTTTTGTTATAGTCTGTGTAGAAGAACCTTCTATATTTGCCCCTGTACCACAAACACAAATCATATTGTAGTGCATCAGAAAAGAGTCATGAGCGGGAATGAAGTTAATAGATGTGATAAATGCAGGGTGCTGCATAAATATTGCTCTCTTTAAGTGAAGTTCTGGTAGAGGTTTGAGATTCTGCCACTCTGGAGGAATTGTGCTCTGTTCTAGTTTTAAGTCACAGTCTTATTATTTTGTTGATACCTTGCTGCTTGCGGTGAGACAGCATCGAACAAAATAATGATAATGCTACTTTGACATCATTTGTTACTTTCCTGAGTTGCATTCTCCTATGGCTACTTTGTAAAGAGGAGTTTTACAACTAAACTTCTGTTTGTTGAAGCCTTTAACATAATAAACCTGCATTCATTTTGATCTACATATCAAATTTACTTTCCGATGAGAAGATGTGATCCTTTTTAATAGATGGATAACTTTTTATAGCTTATAGTACAGAAATCTACCACTGTCTTCGATACTATTGAATACATCTATGTTTACCCTAATAAACTGCTTACCGCAATCTTCCATGGATAACTTTTTAAAACATGCCATTAAATAAATGCTTTTTAAAACATACTATCAAATAAATGCATGGTTATCTGGGCTACTTTTTTAGAAAGTCATTAGCTGTTTTCTAGAATGTTGTTGGCAGATACGGAATGGATTTCATGAATTCTTTTTAATTTTATTTTATGCTTTTCCAAAGAGTTCTTTAGGAGATAAAAATTGGGCTATGGAGGGTAGATTTTCTTAACTGTAGTCTCTAAGTGGACTTGCTGATTGTAGGACTTGAAAGTTACCATCATAACTTGATTCCCATTAACGGTGCTGATATGTATCAAATCCTTTACCTTTATATGCAAAATAAAGTCAATGGTGAAAGAACAGCATTGCAATAGTTCAAGGGCATGAACTTAATGTATGGATATGTCCTTGTATGAAAAGATAAAAATCTTGAATGGAATTAAAAATTTTGAATTTCAATATTTCTTATTCTGAAAGTCAATGTCAACAATAGCCATGTGAGCAGGCATGCAAGACCAATAATCACTTTCTAGATACCTTGCTATCAATCTGTTCTGCCAGTTTAGCTATTCCGAAACTTTTCTCTGATGATAATTTTGTTCTCTCTCTTCTACCAGAGCAACTGGAGTCTGGAGTAGACAGAAGAGAGGAGCAGTCGGGTGGCGTTGGTGGACACATGTAAAAACAAGTTTCTGATGTGGCAAAATGAACAGCTTCTGAAGATACCATTACCTTGAAAAAAGTCATCTTCCTTTTGTTGTTTGATAATACTAGTGAAATAGTTACTAAAGCTACAGTTAATCTGGTATTTTGACTTGTATGCTATGTTGTAGGCAATGGTTGCTTATGATGCAGCCATCCTTTTGTAATCTGAAGCAAACCAGAAGCTTCAGACTTGTTTGATATAACTTTATGTAAGACTTTTGAGAAAGGACTTTATGTAAGACTTTTGAGAAACGTATTTGTACTTCTAGTGAAGCCAAATTTGCTGGTTTATAGGAAAATGAAGTTTGTAGATTATTGTTTTGTGGAATGGTGCACAGAATCTAATTTGACAAATCCTGTCAAATTCTCTTATTGGACTGCTTCGAGCCTATTTTCACCGTAGCCTTATCTTTGTATTGCAAAGTTGGCAATGCAATTTTTTTTAGTTCAGCCATGTTATGTGGAACATCCTCAATGGCTATGGTGTTTATCAATAAGGAAATGCTTATGCAGTAGCATATTCGATGACTCTTTTTCCGGGTACATGCTTATGGTAAGCTGGATATGCTAATTTTTCAGGTGCAAGGTAGTTTGCTGTTAGCTTTTCTTACGTTCTCTAGTGGCAGTGAGGCCATCAATGTGTGGCCTTGCTTGTGTTGTTCCTATAAATTGCAAGTCCAAGCTTTTTTCTATGCTTATGTAAGAATATCATGAGTGAGAACACAAATTTTGGAATTCCGTTTGACTATATTAGAACTCTTTTTTTCCCCCATAACATTAAGAGATAATGTTTAATTATGATCGTTTCTTTCTAAAATTACAAGTTCAAAATGAGAAATTTTAGATTTCCATTCAGGATTTCATTTTTCTGAAGAAGAATTAGATTATATTTTCTTGTCGTTTCTTCCTATAATTCTCGCCATGCTGTGTTGTTGAACTTAGTGGAACAAGGCAAGGAAAGTTGCTAACATCACTGCCAAACCAAAGGAGAAAGCAGCAGACAGTTTTCCAGCAGAACTTTTGGGTGGCGCATCCTTGGCATCGTCAGCATCGGCATCACCATCAGCATCTGGACTTGGGGCGTCAGCATCTGCTGGGGCATCTGCAGCATCAGAGGCATTGTCATCGTCAGCTGGTGATGGGGCATCAAAGTTGTCATCGTCATCATCATCAGACGGTGAAGGGGCTTCGGCAGGTGAGGAAGCTTTCTTTTTGTGGCCATGAGGAGCAGGAGCAGAGGCGGTCGGAGATGAAGCATATACCTTGAAGTCGCCTTCATTTCCAGGAGCCACGATGGGTTGAGAAACGCTGAGGACTGAGATATTGTATGGTTGTGAAGCTACGGATCCCACAAGTTTTGCTTCTTGGGGTGAATCCTTGACGGCTGACCCAAAAACAATCCCTCCATCACTCGTGTGGCTTACTAATACAAACCCATTTCCCTGTAGAATGAAAACACTGAGCAAGTTATTAAGGCTCAAGACAGAATTCCAGGTGGCAAAACGTTTAAGCAATTCATGAGACAGTCGCCTCATGGCCCATAATTTTTTTGTGTCGAAAATCGTGTAGGTTTTTTGTGAGATTGGCGAAAGATATAATAATAATTATTGAATTGAATACCCGAGATGCAACGCCGGTGGTCTGATACAGAGTGGTAATGATAGTTCTGTTCTTCACCTTGCGAAGTTTTACGATATCATAATAATCCAACACGACATGGTTACTCAGAATGGCCTTTTGGAGTTCCTCCGGCTTCCCTGAAAGGCCTCCCACTGCGCCATTGCTAAGCGCTAAGATAGTTATGGTTCTTCGGCTGTTGATGTCCCGGACTAATCCACTTTTGGACAGAAGATCGTTGAAGTTGCCGAAATCCGGATATCTTCCAAGGAGTCTGGTAATGTTGAACGCAGAGGTGGTCGACACAAGGAGGAAGCAACACAGGAGGATTAAAGAGGCCGACTGCAGGGATGGACTCATTTTTGCTGGGATTGATCAAATTAGGCCTAGCAAAAACAAGTCTTTTTTTTCCTGCAAAAAAATATCTTTTTTTTTTTCTTTTCTTTTTCCCCTTCTTTTTTCTTCTCTGATGAATGAATTTGGAGGAGAAGACATTATATAGTAAAAGAAAATTTGGATTAAAGGGTTGGGAGTGTAAGGATGAGAGGAAATGTCTCTCTTCCTTTCATCTGCATTATTAATGCATGGTTTCTAGGTTTTTATTATATCATTTTATTTTTACCAGTCAAAACATTATTTTTATCTTTCAAAACGCACTCGCACACTAAAAATTAAATTATGAGGGTTGGAGGCAACATTACCCCGGGTTTTGGGGGGTGGAGAATTAAGTCTTTCATGAAGAAAGTATCGAAAACTGATTTACATGCCATTAATAATATGAGGTTCGGCGATTTTCAACTCTTTAGGGACAATAATAATGTCTTATTTTTGATGTTTGATTATTTTCAAGTGGACAATCTGAAAATTTTCTAGTAACCATAAAGTGTCATGACTGTAGGTATACATGTCAATAATAATTATGTTATAAAGACATCTGTATGGGTGCTAGAAAATTATTGCTGAATAAGCAATATTATTATGTTTGTGAGAGGGTAAATTTCAGAAGAGAGAATTGTGAGATGGTTATCCTCACGAGTTTGTTCAAAGAGATCATTTTGACATGATTCATTGGGTGAAGACATTCAATTGCGTTTTCTTTAATCGGACCTCAGTAGTTCTCTTAATTTGTAGTTTGATTTCATACCCTATACAATTCAGTCAATTGGATTAACAAATATTGATAATGTCATCGTCAATAAGCGATTGTCCTGATTTATTTTTCGAAATAATACTTAGCACGGGATCAAGTGACAATCACTCATAATAATCACCATTTACTAACTTGGGTTCTTTATATAAAAACTACTATCTGTAATAGTATTTAAAAGAATACCTCTAGATTGAAAGTAATTGTAAAAATAATATTTTCTATTTCAAGACTATCCTAAATCAATTTTAATTGAAATTTAATTCTTTATTAATTATTTTTTGACAAAAAATTCTTTATTAATTATTATTTTTTTATAAATTATTATAATTATAATAATTACTTAAATATAATTTTTTCAAATAAAAAATAGTATGTTTATGTACTGATACCGCCAACAACACTTCCACATCTGGACCATTCCCAACTACTAAATCCGACACTTCACAAATATAGTAACAATGTTACCATTCGTAAAACAAATCTTGCCACCCAGGAAAATATGTGTGTTTAGTAAATTTATCAATAAAAAATATGTGTGTTTTGTGTAGCCGACACCACTGCTTTTAAAAAATGCATAACAACGGAATGGTAACAAGCCTGATAAATGGTAACAAAATGATAAAACATAAGGAAATAACAAAAAGAGGATGGTAACATAGGGAAAGAAAAATCAATTGGAAAATGGTTACAACCCGATCAATGGTAACATAGGAAAATAAACCTAAAAAAAGACAACCAAAAGATGGTAACAACCCCGATTAGATGGTAACAAAATGAAAAAAAAAAGGAAGTAGGAAGAGATCAAGGGTTTCAGCCGCCAAGTATGGAAATTCAAAATAGATAAAAAAAAAAAAAAAATTAAGGAAGATGTAGATTCAGTTGCCGAAAAACGTTCAGGCGGCAACATTAGACAACAGCGGCGCGACGTCTCTTAGATGCCGCCGCAGCGGCTGCGAACGGCTGCTGCTGTTCGTAGCAGTCGCCGTCACAACTGCCGCTAACCGTCACGACAGTAGCGCTAGTGAGGCGTGATGCGGCAGCAGCGAAGTGGTGGTGGGTTGCAGCAGGCGTGGGGCGCACAATAGGGTGCGCAGTTGCGACAGTTGTGTCGTTGGCGGAGACGACAGTGGTTGGTTTGAGATGCAACTAGGGTGTTATGTGTGTGTGGATGAAATGTAGGGTAATAAATAAATATAAAATTTAAAATAATAATACTTTAATTCTTATAAAAAAAAAGGAGTGGCATAACTGCAATCTAATAGGGTATAATAGTAATTTTATATAGAGGTACATAATTGATATAAAAATGAAAAGAGGTGTACAATCTTTAATTTCATCTATTAACTCTCACTTATGTCATTGACAACAGCTTATACTTATTAATTTTTTTAAATTACAAGTACAATATGAATTTACATACTAATGAAGCAGTTCCGCTATAGAGAGTATTACTTTCTCTTTAAAGAGAGTACACTTCTGTGTGGCTATATCTGATTGAGGCTTGGGGGATTGAGGATCCTTGAAGCTCCAATCACATGTAGCCACACAGGAAGTGTACTCTCTTTAAAGAGAGAGTAATACTCTCTTTAGAAAATTTAACTAATGAAGCGCAACACAATAATATATATAAAATCCAAATAGTGGTTAAGAAAATACTAGACAACTCGCGGTTAATGAGATTCGGATTTACGTGCTTAAATGTGTTAGGGACTCTGGCTAATCAATTGGGCTAGCCGTTATTAGTGACTGTTCTCAATGCAATGAAAGAGTTTACTCAAATCAGTTTGTGGGCTAAGCCCATTAGTCCGGATGGCTTTAAAAGGAGTCCAGAGGAAGTTGGACCAACTTCTCTACAAGTTCCAACCAAACGGACCATTTCACCCTTTTTTTTTTCCCAGCGGGTCATAAGGCATGATGATATGCTCGCACTACTCTACAATCTTATATATCATACTTAGAATGATATTATTTATCTAAATTAGAGATTAGTCTTCAGTCTAACTCGTATCGCTATATTAGAAGATGAGTAGATATACATAAATATCTAAGGGTCTTTTATTTATTCAATGACTAATAGGGAAATGACAACTAGTCTAGAGATTGATCTCCAATTTAGATAAATAATATTATTCTGTTAAATAACTTATATATCCTTTTGCCATTCTTCGTCTTGGAAATATGATCAAGCACAAAGTTTCAATGGCAAATCTACAATCTGAAATTAATTTTAGAAAAATATTATTTGTAGGGAAGCCTTCACAAAATTTTTCATAGAACTTGATAATCTTATGATCTTACTCCTTTGTGCTTGAATGGGGGAAAAATTATATTAAGATGGTCAAGTAATCCCATTTTATAAAAAATTTTGTAAATACGTTCCGACAAATAACATGGCCTCTTTTCTATATATTTTTTTGAAAGTACAATTATAAATTTGCATCATAGCAGTATAAATATATATAGATATTCGTTCTATTAAACCCACATATAGTCAGAATACACGCTACAGTAAAATATAAAAAATATCCCATCTAAGAGAATTGAATCTGAGACCTCTAGGTCCCAGTACTTCAGTCTAGCCCCTCTAACCATCATTGGCCTCTTTTCTATATATTTTAATTTTCTTCTTTTTATTATTAAAGTTGAAAATTGAAATACAAAAACTTCATAACATTATTAGTTGACGTAGTCGAGAACATCAATCTTTTGCTTCACTCAATCTTACGCCTCATTTTTTTAAAATGCAAAATGTCAAAATAGAAACTTGCTATTTTTAAAATGATCATTGAAAGCTTGTTTTCAACTATAGTAAGAAGTCAACTTCACGTGCCCCCCCTAGCCCCACACCCCACCACCACAAAAAAAAAAAAAAAGAATTATTTTTTTCCCTAAGAAAAAACAAGAATTAGTTAATTTTCTAATTTGTTATTTCAGCTTCTACCAAGTGCTTACCGTTAAGTTTCTTAAAATGTGTGGAATGGTGAGGTAGAATTGGGCTCTTCATGTCTAACTACTAACTTGAACCAATAGAGCGCAAGTTTTTTATTGATTCCTGTGAGAAATAAAATCGACTATTAAGCACTTTAAAGAGTCTAGAGTAGACATTTATTTTACCAATTTGACATGGGAATTCTGAGTTTCTACTTTACAAAGACATCAGGCCGATTAAATACCTTCTCCACCACTAATTTTATTCATATAGACATAATCTCACATGTAAATTCATAATTCCACGTACAAATAGTGAACAGTCAGACACCAAATACACTGGTTGCCCGCGTCCCCAAATCAAATTTGCTTATTTTTCCTCCTATTTTGATAATCCTTTTCCTCTGATTTTATTCTTGACTTGCCCCTTTTTGTTTCGTTTTTCCTTCTCTATTTTTCTGGCCAAGTGTAATTTTGCTATTTGTCTCATAGTTTGGTGCATATATGAGCCAAACTTGGGTCTGCCGGACCATGCGGCATATGCCATTATGCTTTAACAAACTGTCGGTGTACCTTCTTTTA
>CAVNYN010273327.1:0-47187 GCA_963692815.1 Nyctanthes arbor-tristis | reverse complement strand
AACTTGAGAGAGCTTGAAGACATTATTCCTCCATCTCCAGTGATGTATCCTGATGACCGTGAGACCTGGAATGTTCAGTTATTCAGATCTATTGATGGTGGGGCTGCCTTTGGGTTCCCAGATACTCCCGAGGAGGCAGCAAGAGCAGGTCTTGTTAGTGGAAAGGACAATATAATTGACCGAAGCATCCAAGATGCATATATTCATGCAATACGTCGAGCAAGGAATTTTATTTATATTGAAAATCAGTATTTTCTGGGAGGTTGTTTTGGCTGGGACTGTAGTGATATAAAGGTTGAGGACATTGGTGCTCTGCATCTTATTCCTAAGGAACTTTCACTGAAAATTGTTAGCAAGATTGAGGCTGGGGAAAGATTCACTGTGTATGTCGTGGTTCCAATGTGGCCTGAAGGGATTCCAGAGAGTGCATCAGTTCAGGCTATATTAGATTGGCAGAGGAGGACGATGGAGATGATGTACAAAGACATCATTCAGGCTCTACAAGCTAAGGGCATTGAGGAGGACCCTAGAAATTACCTGACATTTTTCTGTCTTGGAAACCGGGAGGTGAAGAAGAGTGGAGAATATGAACCTTCAGAACAACCGGAACCTGATTCAGATTATCAAAAAGCTCAGGAGGCCCGACGTTTCATGATCTATGTTCATGCCAAGATGATGATAGGTATGTGCTGGATTTTGAGGTTACTAGATTGGCTTCAGAAACTAAAAACTTTCTGCATTTAAACCTTTTGCAGTGTGATATCTTACCAATCACTGAAAGATATATTCCCTAGATTACAAAACTGTTTAGAGTGTAGAGTTCTGGCAAAACATGGGATTCTATATTGTCCTTGTGTTGCAGTAGCTACTAGGTAAAAGAACGTCAACACTTATTTATCATTATGACTGCAGCATGGAAATTGTTTTCCTTGTGTATAGCTGATAATCCAGTGGTTTCTCGTGGTTGAAATCCTAGAGGCAATGACAAATGTACTAAGACCGGTTGAATTCTAGAGAAGAAGTACTTTGAAATGAGCGACATTTAATGAATTTAATATTTTCTTTTCCTGTTTTTTAATTTTTGTAGTTGATGACGAGTACATAATAGTTGGATCAGCCAATATCAACCAAAGATCTATGGACGGTTCAAGGGATTCAGAGATAGCCATGGGGGCATACCAACCTTATCATTTGGCAAGCAGGCAACCAGCCAGGGGTCAAATCCACGGTTTCCGTATGGCACTATGGTACGAACACCTCGGCATGCTTGACGAAGCTTTCCTCCACCCAGAAAGCGAGGAGTGTGCCCGCAAGGTAAACCAGATGGCTGACAGATACTGGGATCTCTATGCTAGTGAAGATCTGGAAAGAGACCTGCCTGGTCACTTGCTTCGCTACCCCGTTGGGATTGCCAGTGAAGGAGAAATTACCGAGTTGCCAGGAACGGAGTTCTTCCCTGACACGAAAGCTCGCATTCTTGGTTCTAAGTCCGACTATCTCCCTCCCATTCTCACAACCTAAATGGCACCCATTTAACTCTGTCATCCTGGTACGCTTGCTTTCTGATTTAGTACTTGGTGTTTGTAAGTTGTTGTAACAATAAGCTACCGCGTTTTGGTACCTGGTCTGCAGAGGTCATGTTATAGTTATGCAGAGCTGTTCATATGGATTTGACCTGTGGTGCAGTTTTGAATTTCGATTCTTGACTTACTGGGTGGTGTTGGTGTTTTTGGATAGTCTTTGCCTCAGAATTTCGTGTGCTATATAGACATCTTGCTTTTGCACTATCTTTGTTGCAGAAGTGAATTGATTATTTATTATTACAAGGAAATATGTTGAATTGAAAAATTATTTGACAATGCCACTCAACTGTAAGCTAGAAAATTTTCATATTATGTAATTAAGAGAAAAAATAAAAAAATAAGAAAGCTAGAAATTTTCGTTATAATCATTTGTTGATTTTTTTTAAAGCTATTTTTAAATTTTTATCAAGCAAGATCAAAGTGATCTTTGAATTATTAAAAGACCATAAGAGAAATTTACATCTAAATTTTGCGCTTTAGGTGCACCAATCGGTGGGTTGTGTGTGTTTTTTCAACAATAATTATATTAGTTTGTATATCTACTTTGTGCTGGGTTTCATTAGATGTAATTCTATACGTTTTTTAACTGTTTATACTATTTAATTATACTTTCAAAAAAAATATTAGTATACGCACCCAATCTCTTGACCAAGTATGCCATGATGGAACTAGCAACAATCCATGAACGAATACAAGATTTGACATATATCAATACCATACGTAAAGCTGGTAGAATTAGTTATACAAAAAATAGTGGTACTTTTACATAAAAATAAACTTGTATAGCATAACATCAAAATAAAAAGAAGTTAATAGAGATTTCAACTCACCAAGAGCTAAGATATGTTGTTTTTATTTGATTTATTATTATTATTATTATTATTATTATTATTATTATTATAAACACTGAAAATGATCTACAGCCTGGCTCCCGCGATGGCTTTATAAGGTGCCAATAGCAGGTCTCACCTATTATTATTTTTGGCTAGAAAACACAGTCTAATCACCTATTATTATTATTATTATTATTATTATTATTTTTTTGTACTCTATTGATTAAACAACCATCAAAAATCTCTTTCCTCTCCCCTCCCAACCACAGAAAAAACTCTAGTACTCATAAGACTTGTCAATCAGGAATGTATATGTAAATTTTATTATTTAATTTGGATCTCAAAACTTAAATGGGGTTTTTTATCAGCTAAAAGTATCGAGTGTTCAGTCCTCTTCAAAGTTGCAGAATTTTTTTTCTGAAAAAAGGTAGAGTCTAATTCCATCTCTCATTAGAAAAATCCATTCCCAATTCTCCACTCTTTTCAAAGTTCCATTCAAAAAGCAATTAGGTTTCTGATTCTCAAGATCCACTTCATGCCCAAATATTTATACATTTACCCATAAACTATAATCTGCTCTCTTTTCATGCATACTCTTCTCCTCTTGACCATCTATTGCTTCATAATGAACAGCCAAGGTCCGGTTGTGGCCACTGCCATGGCTATCTCTATAGCCACCGTAATTCTTTTTGATCGATTCTGGGAAAAGCATTCTATGGATCGAAATTCCACTCTCAATGATGAACGGGTTCTGAAATCTTGTTTGTCTTCAGGTAGTACAAGAAAACTTCATTTTCCCTTCTTTTATTCTTGAACTAATACGGGGACGTCAATACTAGATAAATGATGTGATATAATATTAGCCACTAATGTTATTTGTAGAGTTGATGTACTCATAACAATGACCGATATTAGGCAACATTACCATCTGGTACCATTTATAGCACTGCTAATGTAGTTGATTGCCAACAAATTGTTTTTTTTCTAGATCGGTCGAAAGGAAAAAGAGAAAAGCAAGAAGAAAAAGAAGAAGAGGGTTCGATTTGCTGATGATGTAAAAGATGAAACTCATGACACTGCTTCTTCATGTGGGAATGAAATTATGAGAATCATCCCGGCAAATCGGGTGGCTTTATACGGTGGAATTCTTAAGGATCTAGGGCAGAGGATGGAGTACTCGTATTGAATGTACTAATATTAAATTTAATGTCATATATTATTATTATTCCGATCTCTTTTTTGTGGGAGAATTAAGAATTTTGGAGTCTCGCATCGTATGTATTTTAATTGAGATTAGAGGTAAAAAAGTTATTTCAATAACAAAGTTAATAAATTTGGATGGTAAGGTCTTTTTTACAATGAACATTGATACGTTAAAGTTGAAAACGCTAAGTTTAAAAACATAGGATCTATTTCCGTACTAACACTAAATAATAGGGTCTATATGTTACCCAAATAATAATAATCAAAAGAAACCTGTATTGGTTTTAAACTTTTTTTTAACTTAATCACCATGTTTCGATTGTACTCCGTCTCTTCTTGTGGGTCAAGAACGACAGGTCATTCTTGATTTCATGCTAAATAAATGGTTGAACAACAAATATGGGATTGAACTCTTTAAACTTAATGCGGGCTTTGTAAGTGTACCCAAAACGTTTCTGTAGAAAATCCAGCTATAACTTGTATCTTGGGAAAATAATGGAAGATTTGCTCACTTCAGCTTCTTGGGAAAACTAAGGCATCTCACTTCATAATTGTATTTCATGGTTTCCCTTACTCGCCCAAACAGATAAATATACTTTTATCCAATGTTTCTGTCTGAAAATCAATTTATTTCTTACTCAATGAATAGTGTTATTTATCGGTCTCCAATCTAGTTGTCATTTCCTTATTGGTCATTGAATAAATAAAGACCTCTATGTGTTTATGTATATCTACTCATCTTCCAATGTAACAATGCTAGCTCATATGGAGACCACTCTCCAGTTTAAATAAATAACATCGCTTCTACAAAATTGCTCTTCGTAGGGTCAGATTCACACTTAAGTGGCCGGCATGCTAATAAAAAGTTGTAATATGCAATCACAAGGATAGTTTTTTGTGCCCTCATGTCAAACTCAGATCTGTTATTATAGAGGGATGCGCTTATTTTATAGTAAATGGTGGTGCACCATATGAGTATATATGATGACACAATAAGCTACCATCGTAATTGTATAATAAAATTTTTGGCATACTTATCAAGACACGATTAAAAAGTTGAAAATGTAAATAATAATTAAAATGTGGTGCACCTTGAGACTATGAGATTTAGAAGTTTCATGTTCAATGAGACCATGAGATTTAGAAGTTTCATGTTCGATTTTCCTGTATGGGGGGGTTGACGCTTGTTTCACTTATTGTAAATTTCTTTTTACTATGTTAGATTTCTTATATTGTACTTCAATACCATATATATATACTGCTAAAATGCAGACTATTTGATCATTTAATAAAAATAAATAAATAAATAAATAATAGAAAGAAAGAAAAAGGATTATACGCACTCGACAGTTTTTGTTTCGTACATTACTCGACTAACTAAATGAAAAACTTGGTTTGTCCACCACAAAACGCCCGGACTGAAGAAGCAATAACGCCACAGGAGCTCCTCCTTCCCCCCAAAATGGCCTCCTGTTCTCTTCCCCTGCTCCCAACCGTTAAACATAGGAGGCAGTGCCACCCGGCTGTTTCTTCTTCCTCGTCGCCCGTAATTTATCGCCGGCGTGTGTTACCTTGGTCAATCTTAAAAATCCGTTCTTGGTCTGGCCGCTGCAGCGCCACCAGTCCAGGGCCACCATCACCACCGCCAGATTCTGGGCCTAATTCCAAGAGATCGGAAGAGCGTCCTTCTTCAGGTGCCTTTTTTTGTTTTGCTATTATAAATTCATTGTTAATTTATATATCCATTTTGTGTTAATTAAGTCGCCTGGCCATAGTTATTAATTGTTATATGGAATATCAATTAATTCATTTCTGGATAAGTTAAGTAAGTGAGAAAGTAAATGATTTTAGGTCTCTCGAACTTGTGAGTTTCTTGATTCGTTGGAGCAGAAAATTATGTACTTAGTTTTGAATTATTATTCGAAGTGAAGCGATTTTAGTTTGGGAGCGGCGTCATAATGGCCACGTGGTCACAAAGCAAATGTTTTGTAGCATCAAGGGTCTGAAATTTTAAAATTTTGTGGGACTAATTGGCATGTAGCACTATAACATTAGCAACTTGTGCCCATTGTGGACACTATAAGAGCATCTCCAATGCAACAATATGAATATCCACAGTATACATGTGGCAAAAGGCATTGTTATTACAGTTGGAAACTTCTCTGATGCAACAACGTGCGATGTGTATAGTGTCACACTATTATTAGTTAATTAGAAAAACCAGAGAGAGAAATGTAGGATTATGGAGAGTGAATAAAATTAATGGCGGAAGGTCTCAATGACAATGTCTAAAAATAGACATTGTGCTAGACACCTAACAATTAATATGATATAAGCATATTTTGCCAATTGTCAAAAGACACACCTTGACATACTTTGCATATGTGGCAAAAGATATTGACATTTACAACAAGAAGTTTTTCGATACAACAATGTATATGATGTCCGCGTGGAAAATTATTATTAGATTTTTAGAAAGATGATAGAGAGAGCAATGTAGTGATTGGGGAGAAAATTTTATGTTAATGATGGGTATCAAAGACAATTTCTACCCCTAGGCATTGTCCTTTTGACACTTTCTAGCACTAATTATACCCTATAGTAATAATGCCACAAAGGTCTAAATAGGTAACGGTTTTCCACAGTCCTGAAGGTTGGTTATAGACGAGATATTGTTTTGCATTATGATATTTATATGAATCTTGCATATTATATATGAGAATTTACTTATTTATTTGTATTTATTTGTAATCAAATTGCTGAACACTTTTTTCAGACTTTTAAGCAGCTTACAATCATAAGCACAGCATTCTTCGAAGTGAAGATAGTTCAACCTTCCTTTCTTATTAATCCCATGAAATGCATTTGTCATATTTGAGAACAGCAATAACTATATTCTAAGAGTTGTTTGATTCAAATTGATGTTGCTAGGTTGAGTAATTAGTTGTTTTGTGTCAAACATGCAATGATCCTTAACTTCACATATTTTGCATCATTGTGTGCAAACATATGTGCCCATTTAAATTCGTAATAGAACATAGAAGCTAAGGATGCAATAGGTACATTCATACAAAAGTCATTTCCAAATTGAGGGGTACAAGATGGTAGTAGTTGTAGAATGTATGTTTGACCAATTTAATTTACAAATTGATGGTTTTTAAATGTCCCAATAACAGGACGTTGAAAGGATGAATTTGTAATTTCAAAGCTTAACAAGGTGGAAGGATAACATGATAGTATATACATCGTTGAGGCATATTGATTAATGAATTTTATTTGGGTATATTTTGCATTGCTTATATTTTAGTGTTGCTATTCACAGTATAGGCTAGATTTAATTGATTCGATTAATATTTGTAGAAATCAGTTTATCAGTAACTAAGTTTTGTAGTAGCAGTAGCCTACAGCTAAGGAATTTTAGTTCTCTATCACTTACTTAAAAGACAAGAACTGCTTTCTCCATTGTTTAAGCCTTGGTCGGGAATGATTTTTTCTTAACTTATTTTCAACCCCACATTCTTTAAAATATATTTGTATGTCATTCAACAACTTTTTCATTACTTTGTAGCTGTGCATTCTCCCAAAAAAGTCATTTTTCTCAAAGAAGCAGATTATTATCATATTTCTTATCTCAATATCCTATCTTAGCCTCTGGTATTATTTTAGTTTGCTTTTTCCTTTCCTTCATTTCTTTCCTATGGCACTGGCACATGTTGAAGTTTGCTACGATGGTTCACCTGAGATTACTACTATGATATCTCAAATATTTCTCCATCAGTGGGCGAAGTACAGTACTTCGCTCCAAACTTTGCCTATGATGCCAAACGAACATGCGAGCTCACAAGCTGGAAACCAAGAATTCGTGAGTTCTTGCAGCAGCTCCTAAGTTGTTAAAATGCAAGACAATTCTTGAAATCAATTTTTATTCATAATAAAAGTGGTGAGTAATACAATGAATAAGCCCTATATTTAGAGGATTCAAAATAAACCTAATAAGGAAATATATCTAATAAGGAAATTACCACTAGAATAAGTTATTTACTAGAACAAGTAATAAGAAATCCTAATTTAAGAAGGAAATAATCAAATCTAATGTAAATTAAACAAGAACATAAAAATAAATACAATAAGTGATAATTCTAATTTATTTTCCTATTAAATCTCCATCACTTCTTTATAAGGAGTCCTGAGTGTGTTTGACGTATTATAATCATTAATTTATGGATTCTTATGTGGTATGATTCCATTGGATCATTTTTCTTTTTAAAAAAGTTGAAACTTACGATTTGAATTATAACCAGCTGTAATTTTTCTACTTCTATGAAGAAATGGTCGAATGAGATGATACCACATTGCAATTTATAAACCAATTTGGTTTATAAAGATTGCCTAACACATTACTAATTTTGGAAAATAACATGCACAAAAATAAGGCAAAATTTGGCATGTTTTAAGAATAAAACCCAATATTTCTAAAATAGAATCTAAACTTAGAAAGTAATTGTCGAAAATCCATTTAGTATCTCCATTACATACCTGGATTTTGAGTACAACTATTTTCTACATGACTTACTTAGAGCCAAACTAACGTTGGGGCAAAAAACTCAAGAAGTGGTTTGGGTGAAAAACTAGCCTAGATAATGTTAATGGCGAAAAAAAGCCAGGGTGGGGATTTATGTATATCTGTTTGGAATTTTTTAGAACATATAATGAAATGGTATATATAGTTCGTTGAAAGCTATAGATGTAAAATATTAAGATCTCAATTTTTTTTTATTTGTTTCAAAGTTTTTTATCATGAACAAAAGTAGATATATGGATAGCAGACGGGCTACTTTTTTGGGGGGTGGGGTGGGGTTGGAAATTATACTTCTGTGTCTTCTTTAAGGTTTTGAATAATTAATTCGAATCAGCCACATAGTCTCAAATTTTTAGCTAAATTCTTTAACTATAGTTAATCAGATGAAAGTAATAATAAAATCTTTTAAGCTTTTGACGAAAACATATCAATTAGTGGACCACCCAAGCACCAATGAATTGATCTCTTGGAATGAAGATGGGCTAACATGCACATGTTTTGTAGTTAGCTACACAAATAGTTACAAAATCTTCTTATAAATGGCTTTTCGATTTTCATGTAGGTGTTTAATCTGGAAGTTGGTTTTTAGGTTCAAGGGACCGATTTTACAAATCTCATAGAAAGTCAAGTCCTCTATGCATTTCATTGACTCCAGCTTAACCAGTGTTGTTGTTGCTAGCAATTCTTGTAGATATGCAATTTCAAATTTTCCAATGTTAATTCCTCAACTCATAACTTATACTACTTCAAACAAAATATGCTTATGTGAGATATTCATCCACATCCCTAACTGGCTTAAACAAATGGCCATAGCACATCATCCAATCCTATTATGTCTCTGACTGAGCTAGAAATTTGATCCTTGTATATAAATGATCAAACAATTTTTGAATACTTGCTTTTATATATATTTTTTGGTTCTCCATATTTTCTAAACTAATTGTATTCATCTTACATTTTCCATTAACAGCATGAAGGGTTACATTTTCCACGTTACTGATTTTCTGTCCATTGTACCACATTGAAATTTAAAAAAAAGAAAAGCGAAGAAAAAAAAAATCAAATGCCTAGGATGCTATAGAACTCAAACATAACAGCTGCTCTGGAGGCCGCTCTTTGGTCTTTTGAGATGATATACTGTTGGCATATGTTGCATTGTAGTTTATCTTTTTTATCAATGGCTTTTCAATTTTCATATAGATGATCTGAATTTTGGTTTTAAGGTTTTTGGTTATTCATATTGTTCTCATTCAAGTCTGTCAGCAGAATAATGAAAATAATTTAAACACAACAGTTTCTCTCTCTCTCTCTCTCTCTCTCTCTCTCTATATATATATATATATATAGCAAATTTATTTAAAAAAAGAAAAAGAGAAAAAATGGGGGTGGGGGACGAGAAGAACTAACTCTAACATTTGGAAAGCACCCTGCAGGACATGGCACAGGGCATACTTTAGAACCCTCAGTTAGGTCAGTAGACTAACTATGCAATTACTATAAAAAAATATAATTGCCTAAAGAATTGTGATGCATAAGTTTAGCATTCCTTAATGTCTTAGTGTGTAGGTCTAGTTGTTAGAGTTTAGACTGGATTAATGGAATCTTATCTAGGGGATGCTTTATTCTCATTTATACATTTCCAATCTGTAATTGTATTTGTATGTACCATTGATTTGAAACATTTCATTATAACACATTTATTTCAAGCTCAAATTAAATCCCAATCCCTTATTTAACTTATTATTAGACTGAGAATCAGACACGCCACTAGAATAGGATGAGATAGCTTTTGTTCTCTTTTACAAGATCCTCGAATTTATTCTTTATATTGAATGAGTACTAAGCATGTATATTTTAATCCGGAAGAGATGTTGTCCTACTCCACAGTGTAGGTTATGCAATCACCATTGCGGTTTGAAATACTTAGTTGGAATAATCTTGGCAAAAATTCTAGCAATATGGTTCTTAACTTCTTGTTGAAATAATCTTGATTGTTGATGATCCTCTTCATGTATGATTATATACATCTTGCTAGCCGCGTTTTAATGGCATGACATCTGTCTGATAAATGAACCAGGTGTTGCTGCAAGTTTCACCAAATTTCAAGATACTGTCCAGATCTTTTTCGCCGTACTATTTTGGATGTCTCTTTTCTTCTGGTCTTCTGCATGGGACGGGAAAAACAATGGCAGGCCAAACAAGGGACCTCGGTTTAGAAAATGATTCTGTAAGAACTTGTCCTGTATATACTGATAGAGCTAGGAACAAGAATGAAGTTGTTCACAAGACATTCAAAGATGATTACAGTTTTATACTAGTGAATCATATATAGTTCGGAAATCCACCTGAGATTTTTGCACTTTTTATTTTCAATTTCAGTGCCAACATATTACATAGGTAACATTGTATTCAACTCGCCCTTCGCCATCAAGTATTGTTCTTCTGTCTGTTAACTATGACCTTCTTGTCTTTCTGCCATTCGAACTGGATGACTAGGCATTGGCCTGCTCCCTGAAATGTAGAAGACTGACTGTAATTTTATGATGGTTCCAGATGTAATGCACTAGTTACATGTTACAGTAGGCACCTGATTTTGAGTGAAAATTTTCATTCGTTAGGTCTGGCTATTGCATAGTGTAAGCTAAGGTATTGGTTTTTTTTTTTTTGGGTTGGGGTGGAGGGTGTTGGGGGGGGGGGTTATTTTTTAGTTTGTCGTAGACTGTCATGCTTAACGGCATGGATTAAACTGTTTAAAAGATCTTTTCTTTTGATTCTATAATCTTGGTAGAAGTCGTCTTGGATGATTAGGATTCCTCTTCTTGAAATACATCTCTCGCAGACACCAAACATCTCTGGTCACTTAGTGGTTGCATACAGTTGGTCGCAGACAATAATTTCGCATAATATTAGCTATTAGTGTGAGTACATCGTCACTCTCACAAATCACATCAGTGACTGATATTATCTTACATTATCTATATGTTACGGTAACAGTGTCATTCATCTGGTCTTAGATCATTTTTAATATATACCATCTGCTTCCAGAAAAAATCATCTGAGATAGAGAAGTACCCCATTGAGATCCCGTTCTTATCCTTCTCTTCTCAGTTTTGTCCTGCATTGTTCTCTATTAAATCCTCTGGAGATACAAGAGCAGAAAATGGCCAACCCTGGAAGAGAATGAATGTTCATGCTTGTTTAATTCAATTTATGGTAGTTGATTTATAAAGAGAAATTATAAAAAGGTGAAATGAGTAGTGTAGATTTAATAAAAATTTAAAATTTGTGATTATAAATAAGTAGTTGTAGATTAATAATCAAATCAATAATAAGTAATATTAGAATGTATTTTGATAAAAAAGATCAAACTGAGGAAATAACATTTTACGAGGAAAGTTGCATGTCATTTCAAGTGTCTTATCTCTTTGTTTCATTAGAGAATTATTGAGGAGAGAAGTTGGTGGTCCCATTTGGGAGAATTTCTCATACCTTATATGATCAAGTATTAGCATAAAAAGTGCACATGTTTAGGTGATATTGTTCATTTTGGTACCAAAACTACAGTTTCTGGCAGAGGCTGATTGGTAGAAAGACAGGATAGTGAGTTATCAGGAGGGTAGTCATGGGGCCCGGCTCTCTGCTCTTTTCGAGAGGTGTTATTCGACAATCAAATTTCTCCAGACTTTTATAAGTAATAAGATGGGGTGCTTGTGAAATGGAATAGGACTTCCAACTTCTGTTTTTGTTCTTGATTAGGAGTGTAGAAAATTTTGATCCCACTTGTGTTTTTTTATTTTAAGATAAGATTAATCATCAATAGGTTAGCTGTCTGTCACTCTCCGCATGCAAAAATCTAGATTAATTTCCCTGCAGTGGTTTTATTTTACAGCAGAAAGAGACGATTTCTTAATTGGTGGAGTCGCACCTGTTTTAAAATATCATGTAGCTTTCATTATCAGAATATAAACCAATGTTTAATTTTTTTTCTTCTATTTTGTATCTATCTTTTGTGCACTGTAGTTTGAAGTTGAGACTGTTCATAATTTGTCTTCCACTCGTCCCTATTTGATTCAACGGTTCATATTGTATTGACCATACATTATTCTTTCAATCGGTTTTATTGGCCGGGCTTAAATATCACCACCTTCACAAATTACGTCAATAGTTGATATTATACTACACAATATGTCATGGCATTAGACTTGTGCTTGATCAAATTCAGACTAAGTATTATTCATCTTTATAATCTTCTTTTCTTTTCATTTTTTTATGCCTCTTTTTTTTCTAGATTTTCTATAGAAGCAGATCGAGTTTTGAATTTAGAGAAGTGACCTTCTTTAATTAATGGTCGAACTCTAAACTCAGAACTCAATCTATTTCTATAGTCCGACCACATTTTTTCCTCCTTTGTTTCCTGCTTTCTAGTCTAACGGACGGTCGTAATTCATTGAAACAAAATAATAGTAATAGTGGAAGGAGTCTCGTGTTCCACCAAATGCACCGTGTCAAGAGGCCGTTGGCCTGCCGCAAAATTGACTGCCATTATTTCCTAAGCTGTCTCACGTTGCAGAAGCAAACAAAGCATTAATTATATGATCGCACAAAATCCAACCAACATTTTTATCTCTAATAATGTACCCTTTCGTACCATTATTATTACTTCCCTTGTCCCATAAAAACATCCCTCTTTAAATTTTAAAAAAATTAAGAAAATACTATTAATGTTATTGAAAATATACAATTTAACAATATATTTCTTAATATATCTATTTTTTTATCAACACTTAATATATTTATTGATTTATGTAATATTTTACTTTAATTATTTTTTATTGTTAATTATTATACACAATATATGTAGATGTATTAAAAAATTAAAAAACCAACTTAGCAAAGAGGTATATAATTTGAGATAAGAAAAAAAAAATAAAATGAGGAAATTTTGAGTCTTAGGGGGTATTAATTTTTCTCCCAACTTGATGATAAAGTTTATTTATTTAACATAATCAAACATCATAGTTAACAATTTTGTACCCTTACCAAATGCGTGTGTTTAATTAGCCGATATAAATAATATTTCTTTAGATCCATCCAATAGTTGAAAAAATGATTGTATTGAAGAAAGTAACTTTAAAACTACTTGTTAAGTGTGTTAATTTTGGTCTAGTCCAGACGTCCATACAACACACGTGACACTATGTTTATCAATGTATATATTTAATATTTGAAAATGATCAAGTGTCTATTGTAGTTGATTTCTATTAAATCAGATCGAGCTCTGTATATAGAAGTTAATTGATAGAAAACAATCACGTCACTTGATCTAACTCGTTTATTGTAGACTCTTTAAGGAATCCTAACAATGGGCCTTGTCATTACTTCAACCAGTAAAATTCCTTCTCCGGTCACTTCTCCCATAAGCACTCGACTTTCTTTACTTTCAGGCTCACTATCGAGCTCTTTAAAGAACACGCAGCCAGCTCTAGATCATTACTAACTCAAGATATTTCCAAGTCTTGTAGTACTGTGTTAGATATTAAAAGAAAAGATAGTTTTTAAGATAAAATTGTACTGAAAGAGTGATCTGTCCTAACTTCAAAAGGAATACTAAACAGTGAAGTTTAGGTGCCAAAAATAGAAATTTGGAAAATGGCCGCTTAAAGATATTTTTTTAAATTGGACGGCCGCTTTTGGGCTTACATGTGGTGGGTCCATATTGATGACCTACGGGACCCACCACGGCACTCACCAGCCGCGAACTAGTATATCAACCACGTGAACTCTTCAAACTCCAAACCTATGGGCCAATGTCATCATCATAATAATATATACAAGTGAAAATTGGGTTTAGAGCCCCTCAATTTTTTCAGAACATTGTATTTGCCTCGGATTTATCTTTTGCTACACTTATGTCCTCAAGTACAATAATGTTAACTAGGATTTTTCTACATCATCAATTTCAAAAATGTGACATGATTCTTAGAAGAAGTAGACAATGCGGAAGAGAATATAAAAAGTAAAAAATTCTAGTGCTCATGATAAATGGATGGTCTTCTTTATAAATAACTAGACTCCTTTATCTTTCGCTATTGTGTTATTTACTTAGTTTATATGTGTCAATAGATGAAATTTAGAATACTCAACAGATGTTACCACTATAATAAGTAATAGAATTTCTCTCATTGATAAGTAAATATCTTCTTTCACTTCTACAACTTATGTTTCACTAATTTTTTCTGTATCATTCCTTATGCTATTATTACTCTGTTCTTCTTCCTTTTTTATTTTTGGGCACTTTTCTATTTTTTTGCTTTCGTTCAATTTAGTTGTCACATCTTATTCAGTCAACATTATTACATTGAACATAGAGTTCATAATTTATCTTGATAGCTGGCTCGAGGCTTCTTGGGCTTGTGCTCGTTGAGAGGCGAATCCGATCATGAACAGTTACCTAATTTGGTGAGCCAGATTAGCTCGCCCAGCCTCTTAGGTGAGCTCGAGCACGAACAGGCCGTCGGCGAGGTATTTGCCAAAATGGGAAAAAAGTCAAAGAATTGACGATCAACTTGCAAAAATACAAGCTCAAGCTTGAAAACATTTCAACTCGATGAGCCGAGCTTGGCTCGTTGGGTTTTGGATGAGCTTGAGTCAAACACGAACAGGCTCCGACAAGCCACCTAATTGAAGAAGCTCTTTTTATTAGACTATAATAAGAGTACGACTTGACCTATTACTTATTCAATAAACAAATATGCATGTTATTTGATACATTCTAGCCAGAAAAATGATATGGTTCTGTTTTACATATGGGTGCTACCATTTTAGAAGGTTGAAGACTCAAACATAACAAATGGAAGGTTGAGGACTTGAATAATACATTTACAAAACATGAAGTAGCTCAAGTAGAATATATGAACCCTTAACAATAATTAACGCTTGGGAATTTTTTGTCCATTTCCTCCTCCGGATTCCACTCATTCAGCCACTCTAATGACCCTTTAAAACCCGGTATTACCTCCCATTACTCCGTCTCCTCCAACACGGAGGGTTAAGTGGTTGGTTGCTTCTCTTCCCTATCTATCTACGACAAGAAGAATCTCGAAATTCTACAAAAGATACATAAACAAACAAACATGTTATTGAGGAGTGCTTCATCGCCAATCTTGAATTCATGGGTGCCCAATTCAACCCCCGGGACTTCGCCGGAATCCGATGTCCTGCCTCAGTTGACAAGAGCCCGATCAGTTTGCTTATCGACTTCGTTTTGTTCCGAAGATAGTCCGGGGAGAAGCATTCCGGCTCGACCCGTATTCGAGTCGGATCTCAGGGAAACGTTGAAGCCCAAGAAGAGTGTGAAGTGGCCGGGTTCAGGGACGCCGAAGCCTGTGAAGATCAAGGGGAGGAAAGATGGGAAGGAGGCAGGATCCGGGTCCATGTTGCTCTCCAGCTCCGGTTTGGGGTCGGCTGAGGCGGCGGAGGAAGAGGGGTGTGTGGCCGTGGCGGAGAAGTCAAGGTTGCCGCAGACTCTGGTGGTGGGAGGTGGAAGCGGTTTAGGAGGAGGCAGGGTCTGTGGCGGCGGCGGCGGGGGAGGTGGCGGCAGAGGATCCGATGATGGGCTGGGATCCGGTTCCCAAGATCCGAATAGCTGGCATGGAAATGAGAGTACGAATTCTTACTACCAAAGGATGATTGAAGCCAACCCTGGAAATTCTCTCCTTTTAGCAAATTATGCCAAATTCTTGAAAGAGGTACATGAATTTTACTAATCATCAAGAAATTCTATTCACTTCTTATTATGATATATTGATAATAATAGCATTATTATTCAATTTTGATTTGATTATTTAGTTTAATTTTACTTGAGTCTAGATTTGTTATCCCTCAAAATTTTAGTAGGAATGAACTGAACCAGCATGCTCAAGCTGATAAAACTAATGGGGGGAGGTTAATATGTGTGTGATATAGGTGAAAGGAGACTTTGGTAAGGCAGAAGAGTATTGTGGAAGAGCAATTTTGGCAAATCCAAATGATGGCAATGTGTTATCACTCTATGCTGATCTAATATGGCAGACCCAAAAGGATGCCGGTCGGGCGGAGGCTTATTTCGATCAAGCTGTTAAAACTGACCCCAATGACTGGTAATTCTCTCGTCTCTGTTCGATTCAAAGCTTGTTTATCACCTAATCGTTAATCAAGAACCCAAGCACAGGAGCACGTTCACAAACCGAAAAGGGTATCAAAGATATTTGTACCTTTGGTAACACCTAAAAGAGTACACCTTCTTGTTTGTTTTGGTGGTCTGCTCAGCCTTCTGATCAGTATTCATCTGATCAGTATTCATTTAGAGGGAAGCTCTGGACTAGGTTAAATTCTTGACAAGTATCTTGTAGCCAAATTGTAGAATTACCTTTAGTTTGTGCAAATATGACTGCAAATATTAGGTTCTCTGACTTGAATTGCAAAAATGTATCTAACTTAGAGAATTGCGAAAATGAATCTAACCTGGGATGACGGTAATTACTTCATTTGTGCCGAAACTAAAGAGGTATTCGTTTCCGTGCAGTTATGTGCTAGCATCATATGCTAGATTTTTGTGGGATGCTGAGGAAGATGAAGAGGAAGAAGAAGAAGAGAAGGCTGATAGCCGATATGAAATGAACAATACCGGTACTCCTCCCAGCTTCTTCCAGGGGCAATCTCATTTGCCTCCGCTTGCAGCTGCTTCTTAACTGAGCCCGGGTTAACCTATCTGGGGTCAAGGGGTCACACCATGCTAGCCAAGCTCTGGAGGAAGTTAGCCAAGTAATAACCCCTATATGGATCCTTTTTGTCGATATCTCTTGTTATCTCGCCTTGCCGTTGCCTACGATGACGGACGGCGGCTTGCCGCCGCTGCTATTGTTGCTGTCGTCTATTCTCTCTTGTAGATATATGAGAAAAATGAATAAACTGACTGTAACTTTTGTATCAGTAATAACACAGTTTTCCTTCTGAGCAAATCCTTTCTTTTGGTACAAGTACACAATCATTCCATTACCATAGACAAATGTGTTTTGCAACTCGTTTTATAAAATAATTTTATTGGATGTTGTATGGACGCATTATATTCGATTATCGTTTTATTTTTAAAAATTTTATCACGTCCTATCATTAGTATATTTATATTCATAAATTTTACCACGGATAAGTAGTTACTGGATTTATTTTCCATACTACTATAAGGTCATTTCTAATAATAAAATTTTATTTTACAGTTTTGTAACTCTAAAATACTATTTTTTAAAGGGTAAATTTCACATATCGTCCACAATCTTTACATTTAAAATCGCTTGGTCCCTAACTTTTTTTGTTAGCGTGCTTGGTCCTTAACCTTTCATAAATAAGCATAAAAGTTTCCTTTTGACGTTATGCATCAAAAAGTTCTTTAACTCATTGGCCAATTACCACAATACCCTTTTAATTTAAAAAAAAAGGAATTTAAAAATATATAAAAATAAAAAGAAAAAAAAAAAGAAACTGAAAGGGGGGGAGGCCTCCCCTTCACTGCCATTTCCAGCAGCTTGAAATTGCAGAACAAATGGGGGGAGACTCCCCCATTCTTCTGCTGAAAATGACAGAAGAATGGGGGGTGGGGAGCGCCCCCATCCCCCCATTTTTCTGCTGGAAATGGCAGTGAGGGGGGAGGCCCTCCCCCTTGTAATTTATTTTTTTAAAATTTTTTTTTCTTTTTTATTTTTATATATTTTTAAATTCTTTTTGTTTTTTTTAAAATTAAAGGGTAAGTGTATTGTGGTAATTTAACCAATGAGTTAATGGGCTTTTGGATGAATTCCGTCAAGAAGGACCTTTTGTATGTATTTATGAAAGGTTGAGGACTCAGAGTACTAAAAAAAAAAGTTAGAGACCCAGGCGATTTTAAGTGCAAATGTTGGAGACGATATGTGAAATTTACCCTTTTTCAAACTCTATTTCACAACACTTTTTCAACCCATAAACTCTTTAAAAGACCCAATATATTTTCAACTTTATATTTTCTATATTTTATAATATTCAATAACTAATATATATTAAAAACTAATCAATTATATTCTCGTTTATTAATTAGTAAACATAAATATTAAATTTTTATAACGATGATACAATTAAAATTAAGGGAAATTGAACAAGAAAAAAAAACAAAAGTATCAAAGTTAGTACAAACTTGCATTATAAAAAGAAAAAATAAAATAAAATAAAATATTGTCTGAATGTAGAATTATAAAAAGCAAAAAAGAAAAAAAAATTAAAATATTGTTTGAATGGCAATTCCATAAATACACGGACTGCAAATCAAACTGCAAAAGCAATTTTGGCTTCCAAAAAATTGGAACTCCAAAATGGAGTTCCAATTTGGCGTCCGATTGGAGCACTAACTGGATGCCATTCTGGGCGAGCCCACATTATTTTACAGTGGGTTGGAGATCGTCTAAGAGTATTGTTATATTAATTTGTGGGATTAAAATTTTTTTTTCCTGAAAGTATTGTGGGATTTAATTAATTTATTATTAAATTAGAGCTTTTGAACACATGAATTCCCTTTTTTTTTTTTTATTGAACACAAAGATACTTCATGCATCAGTCAAAAACATTCACGATACAATCCACAACAAAGTCGGGGGATTATCTTTCCAAATACAAGAAACACATCGTCGCAACTCGCAACCTAAACCGTGCGAGTGTGAAAAGAGAAACAATACAACGCCCCTGCTGCCTGTTGGGGCTACCAAAGCTAGTCGGAAACGGTGGGATGATTTCCTTGTGAGAACGCGACCCAGCAGAGCACTTCTGGCTTCTTTTGTATGCCTCGCCTCTGTATCTCCAGTCAAGTACCAAACCGCAACCGCATCGTTATGCAATTTAGGGCGAGGAACGGCTTGGGGTTCAATTCTGTGCACAACCCTGACTACCGGCCGGAACCGGGAGATAGTCCTCCAAGCAGTGGTTCTCTCTTCTCTGAAACCAAAACCGATGCAAAGAAAACGACCGCCACATCACAGCTATCTCACCCATGAAACAAAAGCACAAAAGCAAAAAAGAAATTGCAGAAAGGAAACGGAAAGAAAGAAACAGTCAAGCCCTAGTGGAAATCCACCAGGGGACAGCCAGTTTCCCGAAGGCTCGGGAGAGAGTCTTGAACACATGAATTCTTAATTGGCCAAATTACCTATCTTTCTTGAAGCACTGGATAAATATCTTTTTTATGGGTTGAAGTGTTGGAAATGTTTCCCCATGGGTCAAGAGATTTTTACCAATAAGTGCAAAAGCAGTCGGGAAAAATTATGATACTTTAAGAGTATTAAACTCGATATTTTTAACCAATTAAATCTATTAGAGATCTATATGTAGATTCAAAGGCTTTAATTTATTATTTAATTTAAGTTATGAATCTCACATGTGAGTTTTTAATTAGTCAGGAGTACCGGGTGCTCAGTACTTATAGAGTACCAGAATTTTTTCAGTAAGCATCCTATCATTTTAGATATTCACGTGGTATTGTCACGTTATTATTGTATTGTAACACCTTTAAATATTCTAACATTTCTATTTTATTCGAGAAATGACCTTCTTAAATATTGTAATACATAATTTTTTTAATATATAATAAACTAGTTGAGTCAAAATATATTTTCCCGAATAATAATTTAAGGCATATAGAATTGATTTTCAAAGTATTAGAATATATTTGTAAGATAATTTAATAAAGACGTATTTGCTCAATTATAAATAAACTTCACTTCTTAATAAAGGCAAGGAAGATTGAAGATCGCCTTTATAAAATACTTTACTTTTATAAGGTAGAACTAATTAGTTTAAGATAAAAGAATCTGTATCCTTCAGGGTGCCCCTGGTAGTAGACCAATAATGCTCACGATTAGGATTTCCGTACACAGTCCTCTGCTCACCTTGAAGTTATCACTACTTTTCGTTATTTACATTGTCATACCTACAATGTAAAACTGTATGAGTTAATGCTCAGCAAGTAAAATCATGCATATGTATATGATGATTCCACACACCACAATGCAAATATAGCCCACATCCCCGTGTAAAACATCGCATTAATTCATAATCAAAAGGCATGGGCGCAATCCCTTACCCGAAGGTCCGTTATAATCTCACCTCGACTCAGAAATCCTTTGATGTTCCGTCATTGCCTCAAAGTCGGGTTAGGAGATGACAAGCACTTACCAATATCATCAAATAATTAAGGTCTGACCATAACATACAACCGCCGGGTCTTAACACTGCGTCTGTATACATACCCGATCAGCCAGTCATCGGGCCCCAACACTCGCAAGTGTATATACTAGTACGACAAATACAATGCGATATAACTACATAGGGATTACACCATTTTTCGATATAACTTCATGTCAATCACTATGCTACATGTATATTCTCATCTTTATCATCATTCTCAAATGTGTGCATATGACATACTACATAGTCTCAACGGTTGCAATTAAGTCATGCCTAATTTTCTCGTCTCATAGCAAAGATTATCATATTTAAATATCACGTTATCACATAAGAGCACATAATACTATTGTTTTGCATTGTAGTTGAACCGTTAATTACTTTAATCCATAGCTATCTAAGGATATTAGTAGTTTTTAACACTTCCAACTATTGCACTGCATGGACCATCAATATCTCTCACACTTTATCAGTATTATTCTAACATCTGTAGATATAAGATTTCCTATTTGTTTATTTTTTTAATATTTAACTAGAACAAACTAATAATCTATATCTATATATTAATTAATCCACTTAAGTCTCAGTACCTTTTGTATCGCGATTTTCCCGCCTTTTTTATTTGGTAAATGTTGCGGTAACTGTTTATTTTTTTTTAACAAAAATTTTTGTGAAAGAATTTAAAGAACTCTTGAACCTATAACCATTAGGTTTAACAATTAAACTTTAACCATTTTGCCCATTTGTTTTGTTTGTTAATCTTTTTTGCTAGTAAATTAAAATACCAAATCTGAAATGTCAATTCCAAAACAAACTGTAATCTATCATAATTCATTAATTTACCATATTTACTATGTGTATTAGTGAGTTTAATGTTATTTGAATTTTTTAATACATTTTATATTTTTTTTGAATTTATTAGTTTTATTAGAACTTTTTTTTTAAAGGATTATTAAGATTTTTTAAAATAAGGCGGGTAGTATGTATTTTTTCATTATTATATATATGTATTAAGGATTATATGTAAGAATATGTGTTGTCTTTTAAACGATATTAAACTTTACGATTACTAAGTCTATTAAACTTATTGATTCAATTAATGTATAGTAGTGTTTTTATATTTTTTACAGGAGTAAATATTACAGATTTATGTTTAACTATCTAATAATACATTTTAGTAAGTTTTTTTACCCGTGCATTGGTTTAACTAGTTAATTAAAATGCTTATCAAGTCGTCAAATTCGTACTCCTTTCTAATCATAATTCCACATTGTAAATAGAAATGTCATTTGTTTCACCATTAAAATTATGCCCGAATGATATAGTAAGTGAAACATAGAGTGGACCACATAAAAGTAGAAACACTCCAAATATTAGCAGGTTGGGGGGGGACCCCTCTTGATTTAACTCGGTAGCTGCAAAATTTTTGTTATGTTTTTGGAGGCCTTTGGCCCCTATTTATAGTTGTTGTTGTTGTAATTATTCTTATTATTATTATTATATATTTTTTTAAATGGTTGTCAACACTCGACGAACTTTTTCAAGTGCAGCAGCCACAATTGTTTACTCTCTCCTTTAATTTTTTTTAGATTTATTTTACACCGTTTTAAATCTGCTAATATTTCCAATAAATTTGGAGGCGTCAAATGGAATCTAATCACAGTACTTTTGGTATTTGACGTGTCAAATTAAGTTTAATTAAAGAATCTTCTGTATCTATGTAAACATATAATAGAGTACTACTTTATAATAGAGCTTTCATAATTCTTATAAAATCGTTAGCAAAGTTACGGTATTTTAATATTATAAGTATCTCAAAATGTAATTTAAATTCTATTAAATTATCACGTGCTCTGTAAAATTATAAAAATAATACTTTTAAATTTGAGGCGTTACATGTGTTGTCAATTTTACATGTAATTTCTAAGAAAATATAAAGTGTGAGAAGTCTATTGTTATTAGATCACATGAAAAATATATCTTTGTACAAAGGTTTTCCAATTTTTAATAATGGTTCAACTAAATAATGTGTTTTTTTTCCTTTCCTTTTTTTAACATTAACTCTGCTACAGAGCTCGCATAATTAAAAAAATACAAGAAATCATTATTGGTTTTATGAAACTATAAGTGGTTTTTCATGTTTCTTACTCAATGCGGGCTCTTCAACATGTATCAACATCGGTATCTTAAAATTTTGCGTAGAACTGCTGCATGGTGGGGGGGGGGGGTTGGTACATGACATTAAAAAAAAAAAATTATTTGACATTAGAAAGATGGACTGTGGAGTGGAGAATGTCTAGGAGCTTTTCTATATAACCAAATTTGACTCCTTGCACGGAGCCAGATCCGGTTCTTTAGAATATCAGGAATGTCTAGCATTCCTAAAATTATCAGTCGATAATGTGTCAGCCGACTAAAAAAGACACGTACCCCTTATTAATGCATGTTCCCTCTAGGCTCTAGATATCGTCAGCTAGCTTGCACATCGATTGGCATAAACAGCGGGGGAGTGCCAAACACATTTATAATTATGATTTATGCGCTCTTTTTATTTCTTTACGTTCTTCCTCCAATTATCTATCATTCGGCATTTGACCTCCTAACTTTTCAATCCAAAGAATTCTTTGAAGTTTTGTTTTATCATTTTTTTCTTTATTTTCCTTAACTCATAGATCATATTGGATATTGTGCCATTGAGCATCTCTAATGTGTTAATGTGCATAGTATATCAGTGACAAAAGAACTTGACATTACAATTAAAAAAAATTCTCGAATACAACAATGTATAATACATATGTGGCAAAATTATTATTTGATACCTTTTTTACCCTTCTTTCATTCGAATTGATAATTTTTGCTCATCCTAATTTAGTATCCCCAATGCATGCAAACTCAAATCGCATAGCTAAATGAAAGAAGATGGGGGCAAATTTTTGATTTATTTTTCAACAATTTTATTGAATAATAAAAATTTGTAAGAATGTTATTAGTAAAATTATTGAGGTAGAGATGACAATAGGGAAAATATATTTATACAATACTTTTTGATGATTACACCACATTTTTGTTAAGATGAATATCCCTAATCCTTGTTCCTTATAGAATTTATATGAATAATGCTATTTATCTAGACTGGAGACCGGTCTCCAGTCTAGTTGTCATCTCCTTATTTGTCATTGAATAAATGAGGAGTCACATGTATTTACGCACATCAACTCATCCTCCGATGTAGTGATGTTAACTAGACTGATCTCCAATCTAGATAAATAACATCACTCAATTTACATCTTTAAAAAATTTTTGCTAATTTTTTTTTAAATCTTGGATTTAATTATCACATCTTGTTCTTAATGATGGGGTATATTTAAAAAATTTGTTTTATGAACTTTAAAATCATATAAAACTATGTAATTGTATTTTATTACAGGGTAATTCTTATTTATTTAAAAAATTTAAACAATTCTTTCAACGAAACATTAAGAATCAAAATGTCATTTTGTACAAGATGTAATAATTAATAAAATCTTACAATATGATATAAAAAAGATAATGAAGTAAATGAAAAAATTTGAAAACATAAAGGATGTTAAGTACAATTAGATTGTCGTGTAGTTAGTAAACAAAATGTGGAGTAAATGGAGCTAGCCTTCAAAAGAATACAAAAGGTGAAAATAATGCAACAAAAAAAAGGATGCTCTTTCAAAACTTTTATTTTAACACTATGAAGGTAGTTGGGGGGTTTTGTTTAAATAAAGATGTCAGTAAAAACTTTTATTTAAAAAAGGTATCATCTAAAGTTTTTGTCTAAATAGAATATCCAATTAAAAAAAATCAAAATGTAAATAAAAATCTGCTCTCCACCCTTTTACCTAACCCCACCACTAACACCACTAACGTTGACTTCTCCATTCCACCCAAAATTCTACCCAAAAATAAGAAAACATCTACAAGGGGAGGGAAAAAGGCAGCTTCGCGGGAACATGGAAGAGATAAATCCGAAAACCATGCAATTTCTCCTCATTTTTGTCGTTTGACACCCCGCCAACTCCCAAACCCTTCCCGGATATGGCCATCTGAGTGGACTCTTACCTGAATCATTCACCTCCTATACTCTTTTGGAAAATGGCGAATTCGAGGTCAATCTCGAGAACCCATGTTACATTCAGTTCGATTACTGGGTTTATTACAAGAACAAGATAACGGGGAAGCTAAAAAGGGTTCGATTACCAATCTGAAGGGCATTCAAGTTAAGAGATTCTTGTTCTGGTTTGATGTTGATGAAATCAGCATAGACATGCCGCTGTCTGATAGTATTTACTTCATTGTTGGGATCATAAACAATAGGCTTGATGTGGATTAGTTCTGAAGTGTTCGTTCTTGCAAAGCCAAGGCATTCTTGACCCAGCTTTCGACTTCTATGGATGATATTCGAATGCTTGTCATTGAGTAGTGGATGGTAAATTTCAAGTCACCTCACTGAAGTTTGTCTTTAAGGTCTTTTAAGATTTTTGTTTTGGGCAGGCGCACTTGTTCTAATTTATCAATTAATTTACTGGAGAGTTCCCTGTAATTTTTTGATTGTGGAAATGTTTGTATTGAGTATTTTATACATGTTATTCGGCTAATGTTTTGCCTCGGGAAATATACAACCGGATGGTTGTTGGGAAAAAAAATTTTTGTTATGGTTATTATCAGGCCTCTAAGCAATAGTTTACTACTACTGATTTTTGTAGTCCTGAATTTTGTGAGATGAATTGATTTTGCAATATACTATGAAAATTTTCAAGCACCAAACGGATGGCACTTAAAAAAAAAAAGAAAAAAAGGTGAAATTAGGTTATGTATTGAGGCATGCCACAAAACTCTCAAAAGCCTTTGAAGAACAAGAAAAGATCGATATAAAACATGAAAGTCAAACTTCTTATAGTTCTTTTTAGAGTGGGAGTTTGCATTCTCATGGTAGTGGGGATTACGATGGTCAGATTGCGATCACGGAATATGTGCCGTGATCTGTGCAAAATAACGGCATTCATGATGTTGTGTTAGATTGAGCAAAGTTTTTTGTTTCCATATAGTTTTAATTGATTTTTAAAATCAATGTCAATGTTCTAATAATGATATGGTGCTTCAGTTGAGATCAAGGGATGTGTGCCATGATCTGTAATACATAACAACATTTATGTAAAGTCACGTGATATCTACAAGTCATCATTCACTCATCCAAATTCATTAAACATACTGGAAACATGCAAGTGGATACGGTGGGGTTTTGACTGTGAAGTTTCATGAAATTTCAACTTCGTTAGGACCATAACGGACTCATGCAGCAAATATGACATTATCACGACATAGGTGCAGTGATGGCAATCCTTCTTGATTTCGGGGCCCTCTTTTTACTGGGTTGCACTCACATGACTTCCCAGCTGGACCCGACTTGAGTGTTTGAGATTTGCACACATAAGGTGTTAAACATGACTTAGTAGTGTCAACTTATAGATTGTCTTGTCATGTAATGTTCACAAGTCATCTGTTCGCTCATCCAAATTCATTAAAAACACTGAAAACACACAAGTGGACACGGTGGGGTCATGAATGTCAAGTTTCATTAAGTTTCAATTTCGTTAGTGCCATAACGGACTCGTGCCGCAAATATGACGCTATTACGGTATAGGTGCAGTGATGGCGATCCTTATTGATTTTGAGGCCCTCCTTTTACTGGGTTACACTCACATGACTTTCCAACTAGACCCAACTTATATCAATGTGTTCAAGCCAGGGGAGGGGCATTTGCGCGTATAGGGCGTTAAACATAACTTAGTAGTACGTTGTGTAGCTTGTCTTGTCACGTGATGTCTATAAGTCATCTATTCGCTCATCTAAATTCATTAAACACATTGTAAACACGTAATTTGACACGATGGGGTCACCATTGTCAAGTTTCAAAAAGTTTCGACTTTGTTAAGGCCATAACAGACTCATGCCGCGAATATAACGTTATAACGGTATAGGTGCAGCGATGACGATCCTTTTTTATTTTGGGGCCCTCATTTTACCGAAATGCTCACATGGCCTTTCTGCTGAACCCAACCTCAATCGACTTGTTTGAATTAGGGTAGGGGCTATTGTACATATAAGGTCTTAAACTTGGCTTAATGTCACATTCTGTAACGTATATTGTCAAGTGATATCCACATCTCATCCATTCGCTCATCCATAGTCATTGAACAAACTGGAAATACACAATGGGAGATGGTAGGGTCACCATTGTCAAGTTTCACAAAGTTTCGACTTCGTTAAGGCCATAACGGACTCATGCCGCGAATATGGCTCTGTAACGGCATAGGTGTAGCGATGATGATCCTTCTTGATTTTTGGGCCCTTCCTTTACCAGAATGCACTCACATGACCTTTCTGCTGAACCCAACCTCGATCGACTCATTTGAGCGGGGATAGGGGCCATTTGCACATATAGGGTCTTAAACTTGGCGTAACATCACATTTTGTAACCTATATTGTCAAGTGATGTCCACATCTCATCCATTCGCTCATCCATAGTCATTGAACAAACTGGAAATATGCAATAGGAGATGGTAGGGTCACCATTGTCAAGTTTCACAAAGTTTCGACTTCGTTAACGCCATAACGGACTCATGCCGCAAATATGGCTCTGTAACGGCATAGGTGCAGCGATGACGATCCTTCTTGATTTTGGGGCCCTCCTTTTATCGAAATGCACTTACATGGCCTTTCTACTGAACCCAACATCGATCGACTCGTTTGAGCTGGGGTAGGGGCTATTTGCACATAGGGTCTTAAACTTGGCTTAACGTCACATTCTGTAACGTATATTGTCAAGTGATGTCCACATCTCATCCATTCGCTCATCCATAGTCATTGAACAAATTGGAAATACACAATGGGAGATGGTAGGGTGACCATTGTTAAGTTTTACAAAGTTTCGACTTCGTTAAGGCCATAACGGACTCATGCCGCTAATATGGCTCTACAACGGCATGGGTGCAGCGATGATGATCCTTCTTGATTTTGGGGCCGTTCTTTTACCGAAATGCACTCACATGGCCTTTCTACTGAACCCAACATCGATCGACTTGTTTGAGCTGGGGTAGGGGCTATTTGCACATATACGGTCTTAAACTTGGCTTAACGTCACATTCTGTAACGTATATTGTCAAGTGATGTCCACATCTCATCCATTTGCTCATCCATAGTCATTGAACAAACTAGAAATACACAATGGGAGACGGTAGGGTGACCATTGTCAAGTTTCGACTTCGTTAAGGCCATAGCAGACTCATGCCACGAATATGGCGCTGTAATGACATAGGTGCAGCGATGACAATCCTTCTTGATTTTGGGGCCCTCTTTTTACTCGAATGCAATCACATTGCCTCCCTACTAAACCCCACTTCGATCAACTCGTTCGAGCCAGGGGAGGGGACATTTGCACATATAGGGCATTAAACTTGACTTATTAGTATGTTGTGTAGCGTCTTGTCACGTGATGTCTACAAATCCTTCGTACACTTACCCTTGGGGACACTGTATGGTCAAGGGTGTCAAGTTTCATTGAAATTCTACTTGGTTCATGCCATAAAGGACTCATGCCTCGAATGTGGCACTATAGCGGCATAAGGTGCTGTGATGATTTTCCGTGTTGCATTTGTTATAATAAAATATTTATTTACATTTAGTTTATTTATTTGTCGTAGGACCAAGCAAGAAAAAAAGCACACCATTTCAAGCTCGTTTGTTTATTTATTTGACACATAAGCCCCGATGTCTAATGAAAACGCGACACTAGTGCAATGATGTCATTCTCGTGGCATTTGAAGCCTTTCATTTCACAGGCGCGTTAGCAATGGGTCTCTCTTACCACGGTTTTTTTTTTATAAATATTATAAATGAATTGTAAATGAGGGAGATCAAACCAATTAAGTTGGCAATAAGATCACTTGAATGAATCTATTAGGCCACATAAATCTCGACTCGCATCACTGTCATTTTGATTATTATTATTTCCCAATTTTAGACCACAACTTTCTACATAGCTAATCCTACATCAATGAGAAAACTTAAAAAATAAGCTCAGATAATAGATTTCTTTTCATGATTTATAATATAAATAAAAAAAGAGTAGAAGTTTTCAACGCATATCCTACTAAAAGTTATACAACATTATAACTCCAAATGAAAATGAAATTTTGAAATTTTGAGGCCAAACAGATTTTGGAAGATCAAAGTTGCATCGGGGAGGAAGATTCATCGGAGGGGGGGCCATGAAATTAACAATCTTTTTGTGCACATTATATCTGCATAATAATCAAATCAAGAAATAAATCAACTACTTTATCTATCAAGTATCATAAGTGTGAAGTTTCGACTTCGTTAGTGCCATAACGGACACATGCCGTGAATATCATGCTATCACGGTATAGGTACAGTGACGGTGATCCTTCTGGATTTTTGGGCCTTCGTTTTACCGAGCTGCACTCACATGGCTTCCCGGTTGGAGACAACTTTGATCTGTAGGTTTGAGGCAGGGGAAGGCATTTTACACATATAGGGTGTTAAATATGACTTAGTAGTAAGTTGCAATAGTTCAGGCTATCATTCAAGTTGCAATAATTTAAGTTGATGTTGAATATGCCCCAACAATAATAATTATTAACTAGTGTCAATATAGAAGCACCATAAGACATTCACATATAGATGAAAACACTCAAGTCCATTTTGAATTAACTCCTAGGGAAACCAGATTTTACTTCATATTAAAAAAAATAACCCATTTCAGCAGAGATCGAATGCCAATCAGTGCTGAACTCGAACAAAAATCACACATAAAAAACTAGTGGGGTTAGACCCTAGAAGAATGGGATAAGAGAACATGGCTCTGCTAAGATCTGCTCAACTTATTAGGATGAAGATGCAAAAGAATACTATCTTCAGGTTGTGAGTGGGCACTATGGCAGTACCTTTTGGACATCTAAACGAGTCATTAGGGGGCTTAACAATTTGTGGCAGTAACAAAGAGGCCGATAACAACTTTGATAGAGAAAAATTAGAACAAGACCTTGTGAAAAAGAAACAAACTTGATGGTGCATATGAGATGTTAAGCAAACATCACAGTTTTGTGGGTTTTGATTGCATTACCTGATTTAAAATTTATGTTTTCATCTTCGTAAGTATCAGCAACCAAACTAATCTATTCACTTATAATTTGTGCTAATAATCAAACCATCACATGTACTACACAAGTCTCCACCATTCAACCCCACTCATTCCCTCTCTTATTTCTCATTCTGTCTTCACCCACATTTTTAACTGTCTTTCAAATTTCTCCTAAAATTTCAAAATCTTTGTGCTTGATGAAGTAGATGTACTTATTAATATGAAATAGAAATGATAACTAGTGAAACACATTGATAAAAGAATTCTCAACCATCAATCTCAAACATTAGTTGCATCTAGTGCAATTGAAATACATTCTTTAATTATTGATATATTTTCCTACCAAATAGATACATCTATGGTACATCCGCAAAAGAACTCGGGAGCTTTATCCCTTGATATTCAAGTTTTCCTACACCCACGCAGTTTAAAAACAAAATACCTTTCTCAATCCTCCATTACTCTGAAAGTCCTCCAAGCTTCTCCATATACTTCAGCCCCACTACCACTACTTCACTGACACTGTCTCCGCCTCTACCTTGCCTCTCAACCATCATTCTCACAACTCCTAATGCCAATTGTGTTAATTGACATAGACATAGAGCATGAATTACATAAACTTGACACTCAAGAAAGGTGATTAGTTAGATTGGAGAGTCCGATCTATTAGAGGAAATGGCTAGACGTTAAAGTTTTTTCATGAATAGATCTCTAGCATCCATTCTATTTAATATAGTTTGCCCATCTTAATTGGCCACAATAATTGGATTTATAATTAGATGACAAATAAATGAAAGCATGGATCACAACAATTTAAATAAAAAAGAGCTAACCAGAATATTACTTTTATATGCTTTCGTCTTTCTTATTTTGTTTTAATTCGAATCAGTTAACTAAAATGTTCAAATCAAATTTGGGTTCACAATGATTCGTGCAACCACCTTAAAATACCTAAGTACAAATAGTACAAGTTCCATGGGATCAAACTCCTAATCGCTCTA
The DNA here is from genome assembly GCA_963692815.1 of Nyctanthes arbor-tristis. Taxonomy (NCBI): domain Eukaryota; kingdom Viridiplantae; phylum Streptophyta; class Magnoliopsida; order Lamiales; family Oleaceae; genus Nyctanthes; species Nyctanthes arbor-tristis. The sequence goes on along the minus strand of CAVNYN010273327.1, from coordinate 16,561 downwards.
TTACATGTGCACGACCTAAGCACTTGTAGTATCACATTGCATATCAGTTGTGTACACATTCAGTCATCATACAGAAACATGAAAGTCTCACAGTTGAAGCTTCAGTAAAGAGAAAAGTTAAAAGGTTGAATAAAATAAATAGTAATGGAGAAAGCCCTCTTCTCTAGAAATCCAAACGTGAAGATTCTTTTCACGACAGCAAGATACATAACAAATAAATACCACCATTGTTGTAATTATAAATGAAGAAATGGACAACTGCTAAATTGTTTAATGTAGGATGTAATTAATATAAAGAAAGCATATATTTCAGTTTGGACTTGGGAGTATTTGATAATAGATACAAGAATAAAAGTTGTAAAATTTGACATGAAAATGTTCATAATAGCAGAATTGGTTGCAGATATACTTACAAATAGATCAAAATCCACAGATCACAGAAGAACTAATAACTTGCCCGTTTGCTGTATGCACAGATTGCAGAAAAATACACCTGCTCTGAGAAAGGAAGCTTCAGATCCATCATTTCAACCAGAAATTCAATACTCAATATTCACATTTTGACAGCACCAACCACAAGCAGCCAGTAGGGTACTAATTGAGACAACATTTGGCTGCAGACCATTTTGCTCCATTTCTTGCAGTAGTTCTACAACTTCAGCTAGGAAACCATTTGATCCATACGCATCGATCAAAGCATTGTAAATCACCAAATTCGCTTTTGCAATTGTTTCGTTTCATCAGATCAAATATTTCATTGGCTTTCTCCGGTTGTTGAGATCTTCCGTATGCATTCAGTAAAAGTATGTAAGATTCGCAAGAACAGAAGTCGATTTAGGGGTGGAGAGAGCCCTTGGATAGGATTTAACGTTGTGAGCAAGAGGGATGGGAAGTTGACGTTGATTTGGATTTTGGTGTTAGGGCTTATGATTTGGGAGAGAATTGTTTGTTACATAGAGGGTAAATTTGTACATTTGTATTTTCAAAGATTTCTGAATTAATTTTATTCTTATTTTTAGAGTCAAACATTAGTTAGACAAAAAACTTTTTGGGCATCATTATTGGGCCAATTTCCCCAAGGTAGTTTATTTTGCCCACCATTTATTATAAAATAAGTAGGTCCTCATTTTAATAACAAATGACGTTGTTCTACATTTGATTTTGTTCACCCACCAATCGTAGGCGGGGTTGCACCGTCCACATTAGAAGTGAACGGTGTAACCCCGTCCACAGTAAATGGGTGAATGGGACTGGTTCTACATTAGCATACTGGGAGAAAATTAATGATGTTATTATAATAAGACCTAAAATTATGTCATTATTGTAAGACCTAAAAATATTTAAATATATCATGTAAATTAATAATAGTTGAAAGGTGGTTCCCCACCCCAAAAAAAAAAAAAAGAATTAGTTGAAAGGTGGAATATTTTCCCCTTCAAAAAAAGAAAGAAAGAAAGAAAGGTGGAATTATTTACGTGAAAAGAGTCCAAAGATCATTTAAGATAGACATGATGTTTTTGACAAAGTTAGGTGCATATGATCATTTTGATATATTGACAAAGTTAGGGGCATATGACCATTTAGGGTACCACTTTTTACGTAATTGGATTATTAAAAGGTTGATTATGTTGTACGTTAGGCAAAAAAGTACTAAAAGATAAAACTTTTAAAGGTTGAAATGCAAGAGAGTAAAGCATAAAAACTTTAACACCGAAATAGCTAGAAATGTGAATTTGAATGAAGAGACATAATTAGGTTTTTATTCAATAGTCATACAAAAACCAGACCCTAAATCGAAGTCTAGGCTGAAGTTGTTGTTGGGTATGTTTGCTGATAATGCAATAGGTGTGTGAAATATAATTTTTGAAGAAGGGGTAAATCGAAGTGATGTAACTTCTAAAAGAGCTTATAGAACTTTAGTTTAGGCAAATTTATATAATCTACCATATGTTTATAAAGTATTTTATGATTTGCATATCGTGTTTTAAAAAATTACAATCTACACTTTATATTTCATTTAATATTGACAAAACACGCCTTTTGTTGAAAAAATTTAAAAAATTAATTATTTCGATAAAATTTCACTTTTGCGACCGACAAAATTACACTTTTGTGACTAACAAATCACATATCATTTCATTATTTTTCAAAATATTAAGTCAACAATTGTTTTGTCAAATTTATTTTTCATTCTCACTTTTATTCTCCAGTATTTTTTTCAAAAATTAACTATATATAATAGTGGGAAATATTATAAGCAAATTGAAAACAAAGAGTTATCGTCATACTATCACAATTGCAAATATTTCCATTTATTCTAACGGACTTGCTCATTTGATTTTCTTATTTGTCTTGTTTAACAATAGTTATGAATAATGATCAAAAGACGCAATAAATGAAAATGGAAAAATTGCAGAACATTACTAAATATCGCATAACTTGATTTTTCTTATTCATTGTATAAAACTTATTTATCCGATCTAATTAAGGACGAATTCATATTTTGGCTCACTTTATAGAACTGAAATTGAAAAAAAAATAAATTTTATCTATATTCTTAAAATGGTATGTAAAGTGTTTAAAAATGATCTCTCGCCATACGTCTGGCGAGAGATCGAGACTACTAAAGTGTTACAAAATATAATATATTATGTGTGATTTGTTAGTCATAAACAAGGGTAAATTTTTTTCAAAAAAGTATGTTTTTATTTTTCAATAAAAGTGTGTTTTGTTAATATTTATTGAGATGTAGAGTGTAAATTGTAATTTAAAAAACACAATATGTATATTGTATATACATTATAAATATGAAAAATTTTCAAAAATTTACTGAAAATTTTGTTAAAAAACTTCCCACGTCTTTGAGCTGCATAAGTATATTTCAAATCAAAGCCATGTGTATTTCAAATCCATATAATATGTGTCTATGTGTGCCATATGAGCGAAAAGTTTTTTAATACTTTTGGGAAGTACTTGAAAGTTAAAAGGGATTCTTATAAATATATTGTGCATTTCGTAAATTTTCCTAAAGTTTATTATATAAGATAATATGTCAGAAAAATAATAATTATTATTATCTCAAAAAAGAAACAAAAACTTATTTGAGTGGAAAAAGCGTTACAAAGAGCATGAAGGAAAGCGTGTGATTGTTGGGCTTTTGAACGCGGGCAAATTAGGCCACTAGAGCGTGAAGGAAACCACCTCACCTAGTAAGCCTAACTGGGGGAAAAAAGAGGAAATCAGGAACCATACACGATGGAATGGGGTTGTTTCCGCGTTTTTGAACTGAACCTATTTTGAGTTCTATTCCAACACCATACATCGGGTATATTATGGCACCATATAGGTCATATGGCGTGCATTAGGGCATGTCATAATGTGCCCGATGTATGGTGTTAGATCAATATTAAACCTATTTTTGTCTGAAAACGCGAAAAATGTAAAAAAACTGTCTTCTCCATTTCCTTTATAAATAAATTCTTCGGGTCATTTCAGGAAACACATTTTGGAAAAAGAAAAAAAGAAAAAAAAGGTAAGAAAACGCGTTTTCAATGTTTTTCAGAAATTAAAAGTAGAAAATGGCTAGAAAAGGATAACTACAACACAACCTAGATTTTCCATTTTTCTTTTTTCAAAAAAATAGTTTGAGTTATATACACACACACACACACACACACACACATATATATATATATATATATATAATTTACTAAATTAATTTTTATAGACAAAAAAAAAAAACCTTTTACTATATCTCTATCCCACACCTACTTTTACAATTAACAAAATCTAAGAAGTTTGAAAACCTCCAGAATACTTGCAGACATGTTTTAGAGGGCAAAACTCTCCTAGTAGACTTTTTTGAAAATCATTTTTTACCTTCTTTTTTTTTTTTTTTAATCCCGCCATGCGTATGAACTGCCAAATTATCACCTGTCACGTATACGTCTGGCAGATAATCAAAACTAAAGGTAGAAGTGGTTTAAACCTAGGACCTTTCGTACAGAATGTGATTATCTATCTATTGCAATACTTATTCGAACGACATACCTTTAGAAAGTCTATAATACTTAAGCTTGAATTCTTATTGCGCTCCGGCACATCTTGAAATATGACTATGTTGAATTTGTCCTTTGACTGTTGTCTGTATTTGTTTGGACAATTTTGATACTTATTGAATTATGAATACAATTATTAAGTTTTTAGTTTATGAGTGAATATTTTGACTGTTTAGTTGTTTGTATTCAATTGAGGGGAAATGTTATTGCCTAACCTTTTTTTTTTTTTATCGTATTATGTGGCTAATTTGTTCATTTATGTTATCTTTTCTTAAAAATTATATGTGCCGTAACATTTACCAAAATGCATCATATTATCAATTTAAAATATTTCAATTTAAATTCTTGAATCCATCTTATACTTTATAACTATATTTTTCACCCTTGCAATGTACGGGGTAGTGATCTATTGAAAATGGGATTAATCTACTTATACTGATAAATGTACATATGTGTTTACAGAAAGGGTGTGGAATTACAATTTCACCTCATGTTGTGCAAAGACAAGATGAGTTGAATATCAACTAGTGATTCAAATGCAATAAATCAATTTTTCTTTATAACAATGCATCAAAATCTATGCTCATCTTATAAAAACTTCATGAATGCTAAAAGAGAATCAAAACATTAGTTACTCACTGCTTTAACTTAATTTCTCAAAGGTTCCTTGAATTGTCCTAAGTTGAAAAGTGTCTCCAAAATCTTAATATTCATCATGTTAGATCCTTAATCCAATATTAGGCTTATATGTGAATAATTATGTGTTGTGAGCTGTCACACAAGGTTAAGCCCACTTAAAGTGATCTAATAAAATTTCGGTAATTTGGCCTTTAATGTGTTTGATAGGGTATGGGCCTTTAATATGTAGAGACCAATTGTGTATTTTTTTATTTAATGATAGGCTGAAATAGAGAAACCCTAGGGATAACGCGCCTGTTATCTTTATATATTTATCGGTTATGGTACCCGGATCACACGTTCAAGAAATTCTATTATGTCTGACATCCCATCTTTAGACAGAAAACCTAAAGAAAACGTGTTGATAGGGAAGGCCAACCGTACGACTCTAAAGAGTTAACAATGTCTTTGGATTTAGGTATGCTTCCGTTTCTCAGGATTTTAATTCTCGATATTTTAACGTGAGATTAGGGTTTTATGTGATATATATTATTCACAAAAGGTTTATTTCAACAAGTGGTATCAGAGTCAACCCGTGTTTGATTCATAGAGAATTACTAGTGTTAATTTCAGAATCAATTTTGTTTTTTGTAAAGGATAACGTATCTGATCATGATTGGAGTTGATATAGTTTTTAATCGTGCTCGTGTATGTGGTTACTTAGTATAAAGAAACGGATGAATATTAATTTCCTATGAAAACTCACAATTTTTTACGTTTATTCCGTTTCTCGATTTTGAAGAAATCTAAATTGATTTGTGGATTTATTATATGATTATGTCTATTCCGTGGGTTGAATTATGGCTACCGCATGTGTAAATTGAATTGTGGATTTATTATGTCTATTCTGGGTGCTTAACTAGACAGTAACCAATTCCGTGGATTTGTGGATTTATTATGTCGATTCGGACAATAGCCAATTCGATTCCTTTAGGTGCCATATTAATTAACTTGGATATTAGATTATTTAATAAGGTTAATTATTATGGCTTTAGTTTATTTGGATTACGAACAATTCATTACACCATTGTATTAATTTATACAATGGACTTAGATTTAACCCTTCGATTATTATTGTTTCGGATTAAATTCTTATGGTTTTAAGAATTAATTAAGGAACAATTATAAATTCAAATATTGATATGATTGTGTATGTATTTTGAGGTAAATTAATTGAAGCAACATGTCACCAAAGTGGCCTCTCTTGTGGAAATTGATTTATTTTGAAATAGAAATGGTCATGTGGGTGTAACTTATGTAGATATTAATCGGCCCAAAGGAAGGTTGATATTTGACAGAATTGCATGTGCACCTACGGTACTAAAAACATGATGATTATACAGTTTTACGTGTGAACAATAAGCCGGCCCAAGAAAGATTTCTTGTTTGACATGTTCTTATTGTCAGTGTTTGATTACTACACCAAGATATCACTTGCAAGTTAATGTTTTGTCCAAAAGATAAAATATTAATAGAGTGCCCGGTATCTTGATATGGGGTTTACTTTTATTTAAATTTATTATTGTGATTTTTTTGGTATTGAAGATTCATGTGAGCTTATTTTGTGTGTTTGTTGTTCTCAATTCAACTATGACCCCTGCTAATATCACTGCCAACATCAACTCAATTTCTATACTAAATGGTTCCAACTTCAAGTCATGGCGACAGAACTTATTAATAGTTCTCGGAGTCATGGATCTCGACCTTGCGTTAAGGGAAGATTCACCTCTACCTCTAACATATCAAAGTACCTCTGATGAAAAGAGGGATATGGATAGGCGGGAGAGATCAAATCACATGTGTTTGGTGATCATGAAGAAGGCCATTCCAGAAGCATTCAGAGGCACAATTTCTGAAAATATGATAACAGCTATGGATTTCCTTGCTGATATTGAAAAGAGGTTTGTCAAGAACAACAAGGCTGAAATTGGTGCGCTCTTGGCAAATCTTATTTCAATGAGGTATACAGGTAAAGACAATATCAGGGAGTATATCTTGGATATGTCTCATCTTGCTTCAAAGTTGAAAATACTTAAGCTCAATCTCTCTGAGGACTTGCTAGTACATCTGGTTCTTATATCTCTTTCATCACAATTTAATCAGATTAAAGTGAGCTATAATTGTCAAAAAGAGAGTTGGTCTCTGAATGAGCTCATATCACACTGTGTTTAGGAAGAGGAAATGTTAAAGCAAGATAAGACAGAAAGTGCTTACCTGGCCTCAACCTCTAAAAACAAGGGCAAGGGAAACAAAAGGAAGAAGAATAAAGAAGTTGCATATGCAGCACCTCAAAAGAAACAGCAAAAGAAATCGATTGATTCATAAGGCACTGGTTGTTTCTTCTGTGGAGCTGAAGGGCATAAGAAGAAGCATTGCACTAATTATCACCCTTGGCGTTCTAAGAAATGTATGCTTCTTATTGCTTGTTTTGAGATTAATTTAACTTCGGTACCTAGACACACATGGTGGATAGATTTTGGTGCAACCACTTTCATCAGTGTGTCTATGCAGTGTTGCCTGAGTTGCCGAAAACCAAGTGGCGGTGAAAGATACATCTATTTTGTGATGGCACAAAGGTTGAAGTAGAGACAATAGGAAAATTTAGATTATTGTTAAAGACTAGACATTATTTTAATATTGATGAGACATTTGTTGTACCGTCTTTTAGATGGAATTTAATTTCCATTCCTGCTTTGGATAAATATGGTTATTTTGGTTTATTTGGAAATGAAAAATTCAATTTGTTTCATGATTCAAAACTGGTTGGTTCTGGTTCTATGTCAGGATACGAGAATCTTTATTTTATTGATACAATTGTCTCGTTTAATGAATCCCTGCAATTAAGTACACGAGGTGTAAAATAAAAATTAGCCAATGAGAATTCTGTTTCATTATGGCACAAGAGATTATGTCACATCTCTAAACGGAGAATTGAGTGACTTGTATTAGATAGAATTCTTAATCTTCTCAGTTTCGCAGATTTTGATGTTTGCATTAGCTGTATAAAGGAGAAACAAACCAACAAAAGAAGATTTAAAGCTAAAAGGACTTTCTACGTCTTAGAACTTATACATATGGACATTTGTGGGCCATTTCCTACAACTTCTTGGAATGGTCAACAATATTTTTATAACGTTCATGGACGATTTTTCTAGATATAGCTACATATATCTTCTTCATGAAAAGGCACAGTTGCTAGATGTGTTCAAAAATTATAAGGCTGAAGTTGAAAATCAACTAAGCAAAAGGATCAAAAGCGTTAGATCTGACCGTGGTGGCCAATATTATGGCATATATGATAGTTCAGGTGAACAACGTTCAGAACCTTTTGCTAGATTCCTAGAGGAATGAGGTATTGTCCCACAGTACACTATGCCAGGTTCGCCCACTATGAATGGTGTTACTGAAAGATGAAACAAAACACTTAAAGACATGGTGAGGAGTATGATATGTCATTCTACCTTTACCAGAATCACTCTGGGGAGAAGTACTCAAGACTACAGCTTATATTCTCAATAGAGTCTCGACAAAAACAACTACCAAAACCCCTTATGAACTTTGGATAGGCAAAAAGCCTAGTTTAAAGCACTTGCACATTTGGGGATGTCCAGCTGAGGCAAGGCTTTATAAGCCTAATAAAAAGAAACTAAACTCAAGAACCGTGAGTTGCTATTTTATTGGATACTCTAAAAGATCCAGGGGGTACAAGTTTTATGATCCCACTACTACGTCAATTTTCGAATCAGGAAATGCTTGGTTCTTTGAGGATGTCAAGTTTACCGGGAGAGAGGGGGGAGGGGGGAGAGATACGGTCAGAGACTTCGTTCTTGAAGAGAAATATGTTGATATTCCTACAGTTGTTATTGGCATTGGTCAGGATTCCATTCTTGACTTTGTTCAAGACACAACAAATCAAGACAATGTCTAAGAACCTTCTGATGAAGTAACGGTTCCAGAAGAACAAACTATGACACCTCAAGAACCTATGCCATTAAGAAGATCCACTAGAGAGAGAAGAAGTGTAGTGCCAGATGACTACATTGTATTTCTTCAAGAACATAAGGCTAACATTGAAGTGATGGAAGATGATCCAATCAACTTCCGTCAAGCCATGGAAAGTTCTAATTCTCCAAAGTGGATTGATACCATGAATGGGGAGATTAAGTCTATGAACGATAACGATGTGTGAGATCTCAGACCATTTCCAAAAGGTGCGAAACCCATTGGTTGCAAATGGATATTTAAGGCCAAGAGAGATTCAAAAGGCAACGTGGAGAGATACAAGGCTCGCCTTGTTGCAAAGGGCTTTACACAGAAGGAAGACATCGACTATAAAGAGACTTTCTCTCGGTTCTTTGAAAGACTCTTTGAGAATTATAATGGCATTAGTGGCGTATTTCAATCTTGAGTTACTTCAGATGGGTGTAAAGACAATATTTCTGATTGGTGACATTGATGAAACGATTTATATGGTGCAGCCAGAAAACTTTGTATCAGGAGATCCAAAGAATATGGTTTGTAAACTTAAGAAATCCATCTATGGACTCAAGCAGGCATCTCGACAATAGTATTTCAAATTTCATCATGTGATTATCTTTTTTAGATTTGAGGTGAATTTAGTCAATGATTGTGTATACCATAAGTTCTGTGGGAGTAAGTATATTCTTCTAGTTTTATATGTCGATGACATTTTGCTTGCCAGCAATATTATAGGCTTATTGCACAAAACCAAGAGATTTCTAGTTAAAAATTTTGAGATGAAAGATTTTGGTGACGCCTCTTTTGTATTAGGTATTCATATACATCGGGATCGCTCTTAGGGTATTCTTGGATTATCACAAGAGGGCTATATCAAAAAGGTTTCTAAAAGATATGGCATGTAGGATTGTAAACCAAGTGATACCCATGTAGTTAAAGGAGATAAGTTTAGTCTCACTCAGTGCCCTAAGAATAATTTTGAGCAAAAGGAAATGCAGCAGATTCCTTATGCTTCAATAGTGGGGAGTCTGATGTATGCCCAAGTTTGTAAGCATCCAGATATTGTATACATTATAGGGATGTTAGACAGATACTTAAGCAATACAGGAGTAGACCATTGTAAAGCAGCCAAACGAGTCTTGCGATACTTATAGAGAACGAAAGACTATATGCTTACATATTGGAGGTTGGATTAGCTTGAGATCGTTGGGTATACTGACTCCGATTTTGCTGGATGCCAGGATAGTAAGAAATCTACGTCGGGCTATATTTATCTGATTACTGAAGGTGCTTTCTCCTAGAAGAGTGCTAAACAGTCTCTAGTAGCATCTTCCACAATGGAAGTAGAATTTGTGGCATGTTATGAGGCATCCAATCATAGGATATGGCTGTGAAATTTTGTTAGGGGACTACGCATAATAGATAGAATTGAACAGCCACTTAAGTTATTTTGTAGCAATAAGTAAGCAGTTATATATTCTAATAAAAATAGGAGCTGGACAAAGTCAAAGCATATAGACATCAAGTTCTTAGTTGTTAAAGAAAAAGTTTAGAGTAGACAGTTGTCTATAGAGACATCGATACGATCTCCATCGTTACGGATCCACTTACTAAAGGATTGCCACCTAAAATGTTTTATGAGCACATTACTCGTATGGGTATCAAATCATTTGAGGTTATTCAGCTGTAGTGAGAGTTTGTAATCTTAAATGCTTTTTCAATGTAGACATTTTTTAGTTATTTCAAGATCTGGAAATTTGGTTATTTTTTGCAGAAATAAAGGTTTGGTTTATTCACACTCTGACTTCAGTATGGCTTGATCTCACTAAGGTTTGAGGTGGAACAACTGGAAATAGGCATGTTAAGATCACATTGCATGTAATTTCCATACTACACATCCACATCATGATCCATGTCATTCAATTGTATCAGCATATGTGACCATTGATAGGTCGAGTCACGAAAGATGCGACAAAGGCCGCTTTGTTCCTATATTGATATGATTGATGGACTGGATTGGATATAGATACATTCTTGGTAATGAGAGCAAATTGAGCTCACACGGTTATTTTGCAATGTATGATTATAAGGTTACACATATACGCCCGAGTGAGAGATTGTTGGATCCTTAATCCAACGTTAAGCTTATATGTAAATAATTATGTGTTGTGGGCTGTCATATAAGGTTAAGCCCACTTAAAGTGTTCTAATAAGGTTTCGGTAACCTGAGCTTTAATGTATCTGATAGGGTGTGAGCCTTTAATGTGTAGAGACCCATTGAGTATTTTTTTATTTCAATGATAGGCTGAAATAGAGAAACCCTAGGGATAACGCACATGTTATCTCAATATATACATCGTTTATGGTCCCTGTATCACACGTTGAAGAAATTCTATTATGTCTCACATCCTATCTTCAGAGAGAAAACCTAAAGAAAACGTCTTGATCTAAAAGGCCAACCATACGACTCTAAAGAGTTAACAATGTCTTTGGATTCAAGTACGCTACCACTTCTCAGGATTTTAATTCTTGATGTTTTAACGGGATTAGGGTTTTATGTGATATTATTCACAAAAGGTTTATTCCAATACCTCAATCAAAGTTGTGCTTTAAGTTGGATTCTTCCTATATATGAAAATGAGTCTTTTCCAAGTGAAAGGTAGGTGTTTTGGTGAGTTTTACTTATTGTTCTATCACCTCTCCCATTTATAGGCGAATTTTCTTATTATTTTGGGTAAAATCTTGAGATCTACCTATAAGAATTAAGACAATTGCCCTTAGATAATTTTTGAAAGTAGCCAATAGAAACAAGTACACGACGCTCTTCCGATCTGCCAACAAGAACTATGACAAGTGTCCCCTTAATTCTTCATGGGATTGCTTTCTCAGAATGAACAAGTGGCTTTTTAGGGTTTATTTATTTATTACTCATGAAGTCTTCCTACTTAATATAATCTTACAATTAGGTTGTTATGTTTTTCATACTAGTCAATAACGACATTCAAATTTTAGGCATCATTTGAGTATTAATCTTTTAATCTATAACACAAAATGCAAATTCAAGTAATTATTCAATCATCGTCAAAATAACGACCACGTTGCTATTAATTTTTTTTTTTGGCGGGATGTTACAATAATAATATATGATGATGTAAAACTCTTTGGTTATATATTTTGATGAAACACTTGTATTTTAAAGTAAATGAATTTTATTGATATTTGGCATTTCGAAGTTTATTACTTGGGCAGTTGGGCTGCTAACAATTTTTGTACAAAATTACTAAAATTTGACAGTACTATAGAATGGAAATTATTATGACAACGAGTGATAGCCCGTTTGGTTAGCAGGTTAGGCCAATTCTTCAATACGGGGTTTTGGTCTATTTATTATAAACGTCTTTCTACTTATTATATATATATATATCTTTTGCCTTGTACTTAGCAAGATTTATATCTATGCACATTCGACTATGAAAATGTAGATTGTAATTGTACTTTCAAAAAAAGAGAATGGAAATTATGACCAAATTTGATATTGTTGGAATGAATTAACAGACATGATGGTGCCCATAAATAAGCTTCTGATGCTTCTAAAATAAGAAACAGATCGATATACTACATATGTCTTCCAAATACAGTTCAAATCATATTTTTCACATAGATTAAGAAAAAATTATTTAATGGTATTAGAAAAGGAAATTTAAGATCAATTTTCAACTATAGTTAATAATTCTATTTGTTTTATAACAATGCACATTAAATAGATGGATATAAGAAAATTAATATTTCAATTACATTTTTTTATAAAAAAAGTGTCTTATATTTTGGAACAGACGACAAATGAATATAAAAAGAGATAATTAGAGTATATATATACCTGTTTTTAATTGTACACTTTATTTTACACCGTAAATTGAAACTAATTGCAATTATACCATTTTAGTTTGCATATATACCTTTCTTGAATATTTACTTTTTTATGATTATTAAATGTTTATTATTATTATTACTAGGTTTTTTACCCGTGCAACAAAAAAATAAAAAATAAAATAGGAAATAATTAAAATAGATAACGTAGTAATGACAATCACTATTATTATCATTAATAATTAAAAAATTCAAAATATCTACATTGTTAATAATATGAATAAAATATTTACAATTGCCATAGAACACATATCCTGCATTTTGGAGAAAAATAATAAAAATAATAACCATAAATAGTTGCAAAATGCAACACATTATTCATTATATATTATATCAAAATAATTAATTCAATAATCCCTTAACAATATACACCTAACGGATAAAGTACTAAACACAAAAAAACACTAATACCCTCCTAATTAATAATAATCACCATTGAATCAATGGAATGAAAGCAGAAATTTATCTTCGAATTAAAAAGATAGTTTACCTTGAATTGAGATTAAATCATCAAGTAAGAATAATTGAAATGGTATTTAAAACACGATATAGGTGAATTGACCTTCAACTATCTAAGAGATTTCCAAAACAAACCTGTAAATCAAAATATAAAGTCCAAATAAATAATGACAAACTTATAAATAAATAATAAACAAATAAATCATGTAAATACAAACTAAAAATGTTAAATTGACATTAATAGAAAATACATATCCTAAATTTATTATGAGAATCAAAACTCTATGCTGAATACCCAATAAAAATGTGCAAAAGAAAAAAAAGTAAAAAAAAATATATATATTGTCAAAATTTTCTACACGGAGCAAAATGTAATATTAACCCGTCATACTATAAATAACAATGACATTTCAATAGGTTATTCCACTATATAATAGAAGCAGAGTGAGAACATAAAAAAAAAAGGGTATCTAAAAGTTGATGAACCCTAGCTGAAATATAAAAAAATAATAAAATAAAATGAAATAAAATAAAATAAAATTCCTGATTTTTCAAAGGGTTCTAAAAGGATTTTTCCGAAAACGGGTGAAAATTTATAAATAAATAATAAACAAATATATCATGTTACAAACCAAAAATGTTAAATTGACATTAATAGAAAATACATATCCTAAATATATTATGAGAATCAAAATTATATGCTGAATACCGGATAAAAATGTGCAAAAGAAAAAAAAATGTAAAATATATATATATATTGTCGAAATTTTCTACATTGAGCAAAATGTAACATTAACCCGTCATACTATAAATAACAATGATATTTCGATAGGTTATTCCACTATGTCATAGGAGTGGAGCGAGAACACAAGAGGTATCTAAAAGTTGAGTACCCTAATTTGAAACACTTTTAAAAAAAAAAAAATCCTGATTTTTTAAAGGGTTCTAAAAGGATTTTTCCGAAAACGGGTCTAGTTGGGGAAGAGTGTGGCAACCTCTACCTCTGCCCCTAGCTATATTCGTTCAACAAAATAGATTTTTAAATTTAAACTTTTTTTTTAAAAAGTCATATCACTAAATTAAATGAGCAAAAAAATAAATAAATTAGATACAATAACATGAAGAAAATTATTCGTTTAACGGACAAATATCAATAAAATAAAATATAAAAATCTAAAAAGATTGATGTATAAAAAAATTAATTAGTGATGCGCCACTAATAAGAAAATAAGAATATAAGTAAAATTAGAGAGAGAAAGATATAAGACAGTAGGTGGAAGAAAGAGAGAGAAACCGTAAAAATCTTGAAAAAAAGTATTGAAAAAAATACATCAAGTGACATCATAAGTGACATCAGCAGAAAAATTATAACGCCAGATAAATAGAGGGAAAACACACGCCAGACAACATTCTCTTATTATATATATAATAATATAGATTATTATTATTATTATTAATTTATCTATATATATTTCATTAAATCTCTTAGAGTTCATTTAGATTAAGTTTCTCTATCTACCGCAGCCTCCGCCTCCACCACCACAACATCTCCTCCATTCGTCACCGCCGCCACCACCACCGCCACAACATCCCCTCCATCCATCACTGCCACCACCACCACCTTTCCCTCCGACCACCACCAATCGACCAACTGTACTTGCAACACTACCATTCAAACTACTCGCTGCCTTGGAAGGAGGCGCATTCTGTGCCTCCGTTAATCTTCAACATTTGATTTTCTTTTTTTCTTTTTTTTTTGTGATTTCTCCTTATTTTTGCACTAATTTTGGATGGCTATGGAAATCTTTTAATATTCTGTTTCCTCTTATTTTTGCGCCAATTTTTGGATGACTATGAAAAATTTTGTATTCATTTTTGTTACCATGTTTATTTTGTTATCTTTTTTGTTACGATTTGTTTTACCATAGTGTTTTTTTTATCATGTTACCATATATCAAAGTTTGTTACCATTTTTTGGGTTTGTTACATGTTAACATTATACTTTATTAAATTGTTATTGTGCTTTTTATTTTTCCCGTTTTTCCGGTTGTTATTTGCTACCATGTTTTTTTTTTTTTTTGCATTTGTTGTAATGATAACATAGTTTTTTCCCCTTTGAATTGTAATGGTAACATTATTAAGCGTTGTTAACATGATTTTTAATATGTTATCGGATTGCTACCAATCTTTATGATTCTTGGGTGTTTTCTTACTCCTTTTTTTTTTGGGGGGGGGGGGTTGTTCCATGTGTTTGAGGTATTTGTTACTATATTTTTTTTAACGACTGTGACTTAGCGGCAGCAACAGTGAGGTGGTGGCAGTTCATTGGAAATTCATTAGTTAATAATTATTATAATAATGTTTTGCTAATAATTTCAAAACAAGAGTGTATTTTTCAAACCCCTATTATGAACGGGGGTTTTTATCTAAAGAATCCATATAAAATCTCTTTATGGGTTTAAGGTAATATTTATGAAAGTACATTATAGAAAATATTAATAAAAGCTTTCTCACTCAATCACTTGTCCACTAAGTTTTATATATTCCTATAAATTCATTAGTGTTACTAATTAATTTTCAAAACCTAAAAAAAAAAATATTTCAAACAAAACCACAATAATAATAACAACAATTAAATAAAAATTAACCATCATGGAATCACTTGTCCACTAAGTATTATTCCTATAAACTCATTCTTATTCTTATTAAGCTACTAATTCTCAAAAACACAATAACTAAACAACGGTCGACTTGTTGTGTACATCAATACCAATTCCTACATTTCAAGTTGATACTACGACTACTAGTCTATCGAAATAAAAGCTTATTTTGTGTCCAAAATTTGTGAGGCATTGCGAATACTTGGCTAGTCATCACTTGGGATGTAAACTTCGACAAAAATGCTCACTACGATTGGGAGATTCAACAAGCTGAAAAGACAAATTTCAACATTCCAGCTCTATCCAAACAACAAGAAGAAGAGGTGGAGAATGAGGATCATGAAGATTTGACATAACACACAAGAATGGTAACTCCACTTGATTCATCACCGAACTTGTCACCAAGAAAGACAAGAAGGCTAACAGATCATGTCACTTAATGATCATGGAACTAGAAAATTATGAAGAATTATGAAAATTATGATCATGGAACTAGAAAATTATGGAAGAAGAAATTAAGATGATCAAGAAGAATGACACATGGGAGCTTACACATCTTTATCGAGGTAAAAATGCCATAGGAATTGAGCAGGTCTTCTCTATAGATAAGACAAATCATAAGCCATATGGCACAACCCAGAAGGTACAAGGCAATGCTTCTGGCTAAAGGGGAACTCCCAAAAATTTGGAGTCGACTATAATGAGAAATTTGCTCCAGAGATCGGACTGGACAATGGACACAACAAGGGCTTTAATTAATAGCACTTGTGGTTAGGGGTAGGCACAAATTTTAAAAACCAA
>CAVNYN010273326.1:0-41766 GCA_963692815.1 Nyctanthes arbor-tristis | reverse complement strand
GGGATCATTGAATAGGTCATAGTGTAGGAAACAAATCAGGATGGCCAAGAACACATAGCAAGGCCATACCATCACAAAGCAAATCAAAACGGGGTAGAGTATTAACTAACGATACAAATGCAATAAACAAATCTTTCTTTCAATAACAATGCATCAAAATCCATATTTGTCTCATCAAAAGCATCAATCAAATACACACTTATCTTATCAAAACTTTATGCATGTAGAAAAGGAATCAAAGTATTAGGTTACCCACCTCAAATATTCTTCGAATAATCCACGTGAAGAAGTATGCTTAGAGCCTTGATATTCCCCAATTAAAGCTATCTCTCAAGCTATAATCCTTCCATATATGGTAAAGGACTCTTTTCAATGGACAAATAGGTATTTTGGCGGGTTTTTATCGGTTTTCTCCTTCCCTTGGCCAAGTTGGACGAATTTTGGAGTTCGGGAGAGAAAGAGGGAAATGGTTTGAGAGAAAAATGAAATCCTTAGCTTCCTTTATATAATAGTTAGGATTTAACTAATTTTAATAACTTTTGAAGTCCGCCAATCATAACGTGACAAGTGGCGCCAATCATACCATGACAAGTGGCGCAATCACCTCATGACAAGTGGCGCGATGTGGCGCCGCACACTTGTCATGAAATTGCCCAAGAAGTCCCTTCTCTTTGCATTATCTTTCAATCAAGTTCATACTCTTTAATTCATGTCAATTAAATCATTACACTTTAGTTTATGTCAATTACCAACCAAGATATTTCTTTAGCGTCAATTCAATAACGATATTTTGATCTTCAAGCAATCTTTCAATGATATTCATGTAATTCTTTCAAAACAACAATTTCGTTACTTCCCTTAATTTGTAGAAATTTTCGGGATGTTACAATACCTATATTAAGTTACTTTGAGAAGAGTTATGCATAATAGGGTCTTATGAGCCTTAACCTTCCAAAAATTTTAAAATTTTATTAGATCATTATTGAGAAAAGTTTTTGGTAAACTATATTCGTCTTTATCTTACGCTGTCGGACTGTTCTCCAAATTGATTCCAATATTCACAAATATTTAGAAATCCGCATCCGTCATCGAACTGGAAACGCTAACAGTTGAAGGTCATGAGGCCGATTTTAACTAAATAACTGAAATAAATTTATTTTTGCCTAAATTAATATGGAAAAAGAACACTTGATTTTATAATTTTTTGATCTTTACCGTTTAAAAAAAATATTGAAACTTTATTACCTTTTTTAGAGCAATTGAAAATATGGCTTTTCGTCGAGAAAAAGAATCACACATTAGTTATTTAGTGAAAAGAATTGAGGATGTGTGTATATATTAAACTACTTAGAGAAGGATTATGCATAATAGGGTCTTCACCTATGGGTCTTGAGCTTCTAAAAAGTTTATCTTCATTAATGAAAGATATCGTATTACGGGTAGCACGTATATTGTTTTTCTTTATACACAGATAAACAATCAAATGTTATAATTTAAATATTTTTATACGATCATATTTATTATTCTTGAATTGCTTATATTATCTGATATTATCATCCCGTGCAACGCACAAGTAAAATAACTAGTTTAATTTAATAACAAAGAGAAAAATAGTGATTTATCTCCTCTACACTATTATTCCACAAATCCCGCTGCAAACTGCAAGCGAGATCATAGATCGAAGTATATCGAATTTATTGTGCCTTTTTTTTTTTTTTTTGCAATATGGTCAGGTGAAAGGTTTTTCCCCTCCCATTTTCTACTTGTAAATCATAGTTTTCCCAAAGTAATTGTTTGTTTTGTCACGTTTTAGATCTAAGTTGTTTGATCTATAGCATTGATATACCATTTTGTTATTTTTGGCTTTGAACCACGGTCGATCTATTTCAGAAATTATTTAATTTGTACAAATATTATGTTAAATCCCTAACATTTATGCGATTAAAAAAATGTGTAACATTTATTTAAAAATTTATTATGGGAATAAACATATGCAATCTATTTTTTCCAAGCCAGTTAGCCAAGCACCATCTCAATTGTTGTAACAGAATCAAGCATACCTGAGCAATTCAATCCCTAATTTCTTTCGCTGTTTTTCTAGTTAAAAATTCAAATGGTTCGTCCCAAAAAACAAATGTAGATGCATTTATCTTATCCGTGACCTTTATCATCGCTCTGTATTAGGCAACACGGTTTTGCCCCCTATTTTACACAAAGTGCACTCATATCCGTTGGATAGGTTATCTGGCTTTCGCCGGCATCGTTTACAGCTTATGTACCACTAATTTTCTTCTGAGATGACAGTTGTAATTTGAGCAACAACCAAATAATGCCTAGTCCGTGAAAAGTGTAAAATATTAGTATAGTCATGGCATTAGCTATTAATTAATGTGTGCATTTGAGTTTGTTTTAATGAAAACGTTTTGGCAATTCATGAGTTCGTTTAGAGAGAGGACTTGGGCGGTATCTATTACATCAACTATAGTTCTAGTGGTAGATAATGATGAAAGAGCTTATGTCTGAAGAGACCTATAGTCATCAATATCCTTATAAACAAATTATGGACATGTTAGTTAACAATAAATAAAACATTAATTTTTATGAAGAAAAAATTGAAATAGGTACCTTTTTCTAAATTTTTCAATATCTGGTAGTTTACATGCAAAAATTTTGGTTGCATGGGATCCGCTAGCAAGTTCAATTTGACCATTGAAAACCTTCACGCGACATAGTTGAATTATGCCTACTGATGGTTTCTTCCCTATTCCTTCAAGATGTTTTAGCATCTCTTCAACGTATATGTCACTGAATTTTTCCAGCATAAAAAATAAATTTGATTTCAAAGCTGAATTATGAGTTTTGAAAAATGTTAAATGAATGTTAGGATAATACTCATGGTCATGCGCAGTCACGACAATATGTTTTCAAACATTTTTTTAGTTGGCCTCGGGTGCTACAACTTTTTCTTTAATGAAATCCATCCTATAACATCTAAATACGGAAATTATTGTGTAAGAATGCATAAAAAAATTTTACCATGCACCTTATGAACTTTTTAATTCTTACTAAAATAGCCTTTAGTATAAACATTTTTGATTGACTGAATATTTGGTATGGGCTTGAGTGAAAAAATACTCCTTGGAAATGATTTGTCAACCACAGGAAAAATATAGGTAGTTTGTGTAAAGTTCAGGAGAAATACATGATTTGTCAAGCGACACTTGCTGAAATTGTCTCTTACCAAACAATTGGTAAACTAATAGAGAAGTTGTTAACGTAGTTTACTATTGTACCCTTGGATTTAGGTTGGTCTGATGTTGTTTGAATTCTGTCGCCCTATAATTTAAGGAAGCCTCCCCCCCCCCCAACAAAAAAGAAAAAAGGAAAACCATTTAGTAAATTTGCTAATACGTAATATACTAAAAATTGATAAATTCAACTTACTTTTATATATAACCAAAAGCTCCAAATATTGTGGTTTGTTAACATTACCGTTAGTAGGAACTATATATTTGCGGGCCATGCAAACTTTATCAATCCAATTTGATCAATTCTTCTTCATATCACAACGCATGATTGTTTGAAGGTCTTGTGCTACTATAATTGAGTAGATTGAATTTCTCTTTTAAAAGCTGTAAATGCTGAGTGTACTTTGTTTGCACTACAAGTTCTTCTGTAAAGAAATTGAATGTATTTATAATCTTGATTAGTGAATATTTTTCAAATGAAAGTGGGTGGTTTTTAAAAATATTGAAAATTGCCCATTTGTCTTTGTATAGTAGTATTATTCCAAACTACAATATTTTTTGAGGGAGTAGTGGGTAGTTTCAAACGAGTAGTGGGTAAAAAAAAATAAGAAATTCAAAATTTACTAAAGGCAATTACACTCTGCGTGTTTATATTTTAAAAAAAGAAAAAAAAAATTGTGAAGACACTATTCAGACCGTGCAGAAGGCAACTAAATGTTTAAAAAAATAATGGGGTGTACTTCACTCTTTCTTGAAAAAGTTTTATTAGTGAAGAAGAGTATGTAATGAGAAATAATGGACAGTTTCACCAACTCGTGCCAAATAAAAATAAGCAAGTAAAGAAAGAAAGAAATAGAAAAGTTAGTTATTTTTCTTGCCAATATGCATGAAAAATCGTGTAAATAATACCAACAAAAAAATAAAAGGAAGTGGGTGTTTTTAACTTTACCATGTTAAGAAAAGGGAAATTCCAAGTTCCGGAATCACTTCTCCATTTTTTAATATAAAGATATGTATAGGAATAGGAAAACAAAATAGCAGGCAAATATTGGAAAACGTGTTGTAGGGAAAAGAAATATAAAAAATAGATTTATTTTTTAAAAGCAAAAACCGGATAGTTAATATTAAACATTAGTGGGAAAAGATGGAAATAAAATATTTAATGGACAGTTACTGCTTGATGTATAGTGGGTGAAAAAAAAAAGAAAAGAAAATAGAAAAGGAGATTCTAGAATCTTTTTGAGTGGGAGATTGATTCTGAAATCTCAATTCCCTTTCTGTATATAGATATTTGAATAGTAAAGGGGTAAACGACCAAATGTTGTTGGGAAAAACTGTTTATGGAGATTTTATGTGTTAATTTATAAAATTTTAGGGATTCATATATAATTGGAAAAAAAAATGGCAGCCTATTTGTTATCGACCATGTGTGAAATTTACCCTTAAATTAGTAGAAACCTTTTGAAACTAAGAGCGCGTTTGATACGAAAAGATTGAAAAGAAAATATTTTCCGACTTTCATGGAAAAAATTTTACTTAGGAGGAGGTGAGAATTGATTTTCCAGGAAAATGAGGAAAATTATGTTTAAAGGGATTGTACGATAGAATTTTAATTCTATTTTTATTTGTCAATTAAACACACGAAGTTAGAAAATCTTTTAAGAATTTGACATTTTCCATGGAAAATATCTTCAATCAAACACACCCTAAAAGTAGAGTTATAAATTACAAAACAATGCGCCATTGAGGCCTAGCCCATTTGGTTAGGGAGTGTTATTGTAATTTCAAAAAAAAAAAAAAAATGCAAAACAATGTTGTACTTAAAAAAAAAAAAAAGTTGCCAAACTATTTAAAAAATTTTGCACTAAAAGTTGAAAAGAAACCTTAAAACTACATTCTAGTACAAGTAATCGGTTCTCCGTTTCATATCTAAAAGTGAAAACCGAATAAAAAAATTAATTGGTTTTTGGTTTCTTTTTGTTTTTCTTCCCCCTGAAAATCAACAATTCCAATTTTTCGCTTCGCATAACTCTTTCCAACAATTCCGTCCACCTCCAATAAATAGAATGAGTTGTCGATAGTTGTGGCATAATTGAATTGTTTAAGGCTGATACAAAGCTTAAATGGAGATCAGAATTACCTTCCAAATGCATTTTTGTTACGTGAAATTCATTCAATTCTATTATTACTCTGCTACGACACCCGTAGGAATATTTATTCTGGGAGGACTAGCTGCTTATAGTGTTTCATTTAATTCTCTTTTTAAGTCATGTTAATAGCTCTTGAATTCATTGTATTTCACGTTGTATTGGCTTTGATGATTTGTTGAGACGTGATCGAATAAAATTATTACTCGTTTTTGAAAAAAGAAACAAAATAAAACATGACTTAGCCAAAGCTGAAATACTGGGATGCCACGTTTCCATTGGAATGTAACTGGCAAATATTGGTTCAAATGGGCTCTAGTGTCAGTTTCAAGGAGCATGCACACCACTATTTGGCAGGGCCGAACCTCTAGTATATGGAGAAGTGAGGTTCGAAAAATGGCCCTTGTAATTACCGACTTCTTGTTTTTTTAATAATAGGCTAAAAATAAAGCAGAAAAAACTAACAAAAACACTAGTTATTATTCAATGATAACCAAACAAAATAACACTTTAACCAGTGAAACAAAAAGAAGTTATACAATATTTCACCAATCAAGAAATAATAGTACCCATTGGAACTTTATTTTTTTCTTTAGATTTGAGTTTTTTCTTTGACTAAGTTGGATTGTGGGAACGAACACATGTCAAACATTTTAAAATTTGTAGTCCGATTCGAAATGTATCATTTTCCCCTATTTTTTTTTATAGACAATGGGTGTAGAAATAAGATGGTTAAAAATTATGGAGGGAAGTTAAGAGATTGGATTTCAAAATTGTTAAAGTATTAGAGAGAGATAAAACAACGGAGAGAAACTAGGGTATAAATTATATATGTATTATTGATAAAAAGGATCTCTAAAAAATACAGACGTATAATTATATTGTAAATGATAGCCTAATTTCATCATATATATATATATATATATATATATGAAATGGGCCCTCCTAGCATCTTCGGCCCTAAGCATAAGCCTCTTAAGCTGGTCCTCAAGTCGGCCTTGCAATTTTAGTATGATAATACAAAATTACAAACACAAATTGAAGACCGGTTTGTCAGAAAATAACGGCTAGATGGTAAATGGTATTGATCCAAGTATCAAAGTTTAAATTTGTGGTTTTCCTTATTTGCGATTGAAACACAATCATATTGGTGCAAACTGCAAAAGATGCTTAACTGTGGTCTATTTAGGCACTAATCTAATCCTTGGATTTGAGATCAATTTGGCACGAAATAAAGTTGAGGACCAATAAGTCAATGACAACAAAGTTTAGGGTCCTTGTTCCAACATAGATATCCTCTCAAAGTGAAAGGTAAACATGTGATGTACATTGCGAAACGCAACTTCTGTCGGGTGTCCCAACGTTGTCCACCCACTTCAAATCTTCAATCAATAGGAAATATCTATTATTAGGTGCTGGGTACCAGAATCAGTTACATAATACGTGAAAATGACCCATTTGCCCTTAATAGGTGAAACTGAAACTTAAGATTTCAGGTAAACCCACCCAACCCCTACATGCAGAACCCGACCCCCACAAAAGAAACCTTCTATCAATCTGCCTCTCTCAAATTACCCACTGGACCGGTGACTCACCGCCGACGATGGAGACATACACCCCCTATGCAACGCTGGAACTAACCCTATTTCAAGGAATTCGAGAATGCTTACGGCTGGGGGCGTACTTGGAAGTAGCCGTTGTGTTCCATGCCATTTGGCAATGATTACACGTGGTGCTTGGCACGTGATGGCCTTGCTGAATTGTTGGATGCGGAAAACTCTATGGTTATGTGGCTTATGCCTCTGTTTAACTTTAATCGGTTTTCGACACTTATTGCGAAAGACAGTCTTCCTCATCTCAGTCAGTCCTTGTACTCGCTCCATGTGAGGGCGGCGTGAATGCTACCTTGTTGATCCTACCAGTAGTCATATGCTTATCTCAAAGATTAACTCATTAAAATAGTTATAGTTTGTTTAATGGTATCTGATACTTAGATAACTATAGTAATTCTAGAACTAATACGTGTAACAAACCCTAACTCTTAGAAGGGATGCATTTATTAGATAAAAGGTAGATGTGGGCTCTGCCCGTTGCGGTGATGATTCACGATAACTCAACGGATTGCACGGCCTTTGTGCCGGCGACGCATTATTCAAATTTCTGCCGTGTCAGCTTTCGATAATAGGATAGTAGCCTACTATGGTAGTGACAGGTGATGGAGAATTATGGTTCAATTCTAGAGAGGAAGCCTGAAAAACAGCTACCACATCTAAGGAAGGTAACATTCACGCAAATTACCCAAATCCTGACACAGATTTTGCGACAGAAGCCAGATCCCAGTTGAAGAAACAGAGTCCCAGTTCAAAAATCACAAAATCAACAATTCAAAAGTCACAAAATCAACAACCAAAAAAGGTTCAAGAAACAAAGCAAGTAAGAAATCCAAGAAAACAGATAAAACCCATAAACAACGGCCCAATTGATTGATGAAGATATCTTGGTTGATGGGTTGAGAGACTTACCCACAAAGTTTCAAGAAACCATTGCGCCAGATTTTCACAGAATTACCAAAAGCTCAAACGATTACCTCCAAAAGTACAACTAGAAATTCGCCAAAGGATTCAAGCCTTATATAGGCAACCAATATACACCTACCATTGCTTCCATTTTATATTTTGGCTTAATTTTATCCCACGTATTCTTGTTTCACTTCTTTTCAACCGCATCAAAGCCTACTATCCACTCCAAAAATTTCCAATATTCACCCACATTTAGAAGGCCAAAGAATCGAGCACTATGACATTAATGATTCCCAAATCCTTAAAATTACAACCACTAAAAGAAGAATTAGATATTTAGGTATTTATTTACTATATCAAATGTCAAAAACAGAATACAATGAAAAAGCAGTAGCATCATCCTTAAATCACACAACGCTTCACAGAACAGATAATCGATGGATAGTTATAGACTCATAGCCTAGTTAAAGATGAGGTTGAATGTGGTCTCGGCTCCGGCAGCGGCGAGGAGGAAAAGGGGACTCTGCTTCTGCTGGAAGGAGCAGAAGGCTGGGTCCCCCACCGTCACTGCTGCAATTCGTTGCCGGTCAGTGAATATAGGGTGCGCGAGAGGACTTCTGGAAGTGAGGCCGGGTTGTTTCCGAACCACGTTGGGGGTTGGTTCTGGCATTGCGTGGGGGTGTATATCTCCTTCGCCAGCGGTGAGTTGTAGGGCTGGCAGGTAATATGAGAGAGATAGATCAAGAAAAGGTTTCTGAGGGGAGGGAGATGGTGGGTTCTGTCTGACAAAGGGAGTGGGTGGGTTAATCTAATATGAAATTTTCAATTCCACTTATTAAGGGCAAATTGGTTATTTCAACGTATTTTGTAACTGAGTTTGTAACCTATCAGCTACTAATAACTAGACTCCAATCAATAAGATACAATGGAGAAATGATGTTTGTATAATTTTTATACATATCTCTTTGTATTTACTTAAATATCATTTGTCTCATCTTCTTTGAAATCACAGTTTTTGTGGAGTGTAGATAAATTCAAGGGGTGTGTAGAAAAGTTATACAATTTG
Organism: Nyctanthes arbor-tristis; assembly: GCA_963692815.1. Lineage (NCBI taxonomy): Eukaryota > Viridiplantae > Streptophyta > Magnoliopsida > Lamiales > Oleaceae > Nyctanthes > Nyctanthes arbor-tristis. Next base: position 32,786 of record CAVNYN010273326.1, on the reverse strand, counting down.
TGTATACAAATAGCACTTCTTAGATACAATGCACATTTCCCCTAAAGAAAATGTGTTCGTTGGAGACGAGTGCATTTATTTACAAGTATGAAATTTATTTGGAAAAAAATATTTTTTTATCAATAAAATTATTCCATGAAAAATAAAATTTGTAATTCCATAAGGTATTTGATTGAAAGTATAATTCATGTTAGAAAACGTGAATTATCTTTAAAAAAAATTATGCTCTACAGGAAAATGTTTTCCTTAATTTAAATATATATATATACTTTTACGTGAATAAAATGTGGAAAATTATTCTAAGGGATAAAAATTGGCAAGCAATCGGGACACACTCTTAGAATTTAGGTAAAAATTAGAATTTAGGTAAAAAATACCATGCTTCATGGAAAAATTTCAGCAATGGGGACACACTCTTAGAATATTTAATTTTCTTATTATAATATACCTTAAAGAAAATGTGGCTGACGGAAATGAAAGTTGATCATTTTTTCAATTTATTTTTATTCTTATTATTGCTACTCCGTTTCCAAAAATATAAATTTATTATTCCTTTTTTCATCCATTTCAAAATACTATAAGCCACTTTGCTTATAAAAATATATAGTTAAAATATTAGTTTTTTATACCGTTATTTAATATACACTATTGTCATCAATAAAATAAAATTACTCTTTACGTCCCATAAAAATAATCTATTATTCCCTTTTCATATGTCATAAATTTTTAGTTAGCTTTCCTTTGTTTATTTCTATGTTTTCTTATGTATAGCCTCATTAAATATGCCTTGGCTTTTTTTCTATAATTAAGGATATTTTTTGGAGAGGTATAGACTCGAACCTATAATCTTGTTCTAATAAAGGGTGCTATTTACCCTTTGAGTTATCTCACTTAGTATTACCAACCTCATCACATAAAGATATTTCAATTTTTCTTTTTCATTTGTCTCATGATATATGTCACTTTCTTTTTAGAGATGTAATTAAAGTATTAGTTTGTTATATATCTTTGTTTAATGTGTATTGTTATAAATAAAATAGAATTATTAAAGTGGAATAATTAATAAATAATATTACAGTTGAAAAATGATCGTAATTTGCTATGTACAATTCTTAATTTTTATATGAAAGTGGGAATTGAACTATATATCTTTTGCAGACTTAAGTAATGTTAATATGCATTGTTGTTAGCAAACAGAAGAATTAAAGTGAAATATTAAATAATAAATACTTTAAAAATGTGGAATAATAATAAAGAAGACAAACTGTATACAAGGAAATTTGTTCTTAAATATTACTTTTCTAATAATATTAATTGAAAATTTTTTAAAAGATTGTTAAAATAAGAAGGGGCTTATCTTTTTAAGACAGAGTGATGTTATTCGTCTAGACAGGATATTGATATCTTATCTAATTGACATTTTCACATAGAGGGATAGATAGATAATTGTAAATATATAGAGACACTCACTCACTCAATGTTCAATAAGAAAATACCAGCTAAACTAAATACCATTATTCTTTACTAATAGAACTATTGCACGCTCTTACTAGTATATATTAGACATGAAATTAAGTCACCATAAAAAGCGGAAAAAAAAGGAAGAAAAATCATTTCAAATGTTTAATCATTTTTCTTTTTTGACAAACATAATACTGTGCATACTGCATCGTCTCTACGGGTGTGAATTGCAAATAGAAGTTTGATATAACATTTAAACATTTACATTATTAAAGTTTTCCAATGAAATCTTATAAACACGCACCCAGAAACAGAGGAGCTAACGTGAATTTGGTGAAAACAACGTAAGGCAACAAAAGATAGGAAGTTACCAACTGACCATCAATCTCCACTATTATAAGCCATCCATAATTAATCTCATCATCGAATATTGATTCCTATTTAGGTTAATAATTAATGGCACTTCACCTTTACCACTTAATTTATGTCATCACTACGTAAATTATTTTAATTACACAACTTTAAACTTCCATCACACTTTCAGCAGATACACCTTTACATCTTTAACTTTTCACGACAACAACTACCGTAATTCAACTATAAATTTGTGATATTCTTGAAATAATGTCGTACATGAACATTTAAAAAATGCGAAAAAATTTAAAATTGTTCATTTAAATTACTGTAACTATAAAGATTCTAAGTCAGATAGGACGGTGTAATTCGAATAGGTTATTTATGAAGATATATGTATGAATAGTATAGTCAAAATAATTTAAAAAAGCAAGGGTTAATTTTGTAAATTGTTCCCAATATTTAAGTTAAGTATTGCTGGTCTCTAATATTTTTTCAACCTCCTAGGTCTTCAACCTTTTATAAATTTGCACAAAATGTCCTTTTTGATGGATTCAGTCAATATTGCTATTAACTTTTCAACAATAACCGTTATACTCCTTAACTTTTTAATTTTAAGAATAAAAGATTTAAAAATATTAAAAATAATATCTTTTTGATGGATTGGCTACTGAGTGGGTTGGGTGTTTTCTTTTTTTTTTTAATTTTTTTATTATTTTTAATATTTTATTTTAAACTTTTTATGTTTAAAATTAAAAAGTTAAGGGGTATAGCGGTCAATGATAGAATCTGTCTAAAATGACTTTTTATGTGAATTTATTCGTCGTTGGTGACTTAGAGGGTCGAAAAGAAGTTGAGGACCCAGTTGACACTCAATTCAAATATTGAGGATGATTTGTGAAATTAACCCAAAAAGCAATGATCAAGAATTTTTTATGGCAAAGTTGAGTGACTGCAAATAAAATTTAAGGATCCTAAATTCTATCCTTCCGGTTGGCGCTTTCGGACAGCGGTTGAAAGTCGCCAAAAATCCTTGTCCTTGCAACAGTAATCCTTTTACTGTAATAATAATAATAATTAAATAAAATACACGACCTATTTAGTTAGATTTATAAAACTAATTTATAAAAAAAATTTATAATTAGTGGAAATGAATGATGAAGATTTAATGAAAATTTGAAATGTGTAGTGATTATTGAATAGTTGTAAAATTAATAGTCAAATCATAGTAAGTGATTTTATAAATTGTAAAAATAAAGAGTCTCAAATAAATGATGAAAAATAAAAAAATCCCAAATCCGAGGGTAATATTAGGAAGGAAAACAAAGAAAGTGGTTCACAGTTTTTCCACATCCTAAGCTCTCTCTCTTTCTCTCCCTCCTATTTCTCTTTCTATAAGTCTTTATCTGCAGTTGCCCATTTCTCTTAATTTTGTCAAATCATTAGTTTCAACCTCTGATTGTTCCAAAATTTTTTTTGTAAAATATCTTTTGCAAGATTCCGATTGGGGTAGGGTTTTGGGGAATTGGTGGTTGAATTATGGGATTGGGCGATGGGGATCTTCTGGATGACGGTGATAGAGATGGGGGCAAGGCGGCATCGGCGCTTGTTTCCTGTTCAATTTGCTTAGATGCCGTGACTGATAATGGGGCTAGATCCTGGGCTAAGCTTCAATGCGGCCATCAATTTCACCTTGGTGAGTTATATAACTTTTTTGTTCATTTGGAAATGATTGAGATCTGGCCATCTTTTCCTTCCCATCTAATTGAATGTTTTAAATTTGAAATTTTGTTTTAATAGAAGTTAGATGGAGAGTTTTGTTCAATCCAGACCAATTCGTGGCTGGAATTCACGGTTTTGATGCTGTGGGTGTCTTTTTTTTTTTTCCATTTGCTAAATTTTGGTTTTTTGGCGATGAGGAAATTTCGGCACGAAGGTTTCTATTGACTTTAGGATAACTAGGTAAATTTGGGAGGTTGACATTGAAAAGTTGGGACCACTAGGGGAATTGGGAGTTTGGGGGGTTTCAAAGTGATGGCTGCATGGAGGGCATAATTGATTTTTATGGCTATATAGTTATATCAAATTCTTGAATGAGCTGTTCTTCTTTATATAGCTTTAAGGACCCAATTTGTTTCTTCATGTCTTGTGCTTTTGGGATCTTGTATATATATATATATTTTTTTCCATGGATTCCCTTTAAGGCTGCATGCCACTGAAATTGGAGTTCTTTTTATGTTAACTTGGAGCATGGCATAGTGAAAGAGCAACAGAGAATGTGTTTTTATTTTCGTGATGCAATTATTTGTGGTTAGAATGAGAGTATGATTCGTAGTAGAACTCATTTATGGGTGACGTTGCTACTTCACGTGGCAGTAAAATTTGAAATGAATAATTATTTTAGTTATTATATATGAAGGAGCTTGAAATAACCTTGAAGATTTAAAATTCTGAAAGGACAGGAAGGATAAATTTTTGGGAATTCTGGAGCTTCCTGAGACAAGCATTTTATCTTAGGCTCTTAGCAGTTCAGTGTTATGCTACACTTTGAACTCTTAATGGAAATGTTGGGGCATGTTTTTTGCTTTATGTAATATGGATAGAATTGTTTCTACTGTCTGTATTTTGTTAGCAAAGTCTGCTTGAGTTAATGTGGAAGGGAAGAAGAAGAAGAAAGAATCATAGATGTTCACCTATGCGTGAAGGGGATCTTGGGAGAGAAACTGATCTGCTTTCACATTTTATCTCTCATCAAATTCAAAATTCAGTGTGAGTTTTTTTACCAAGGCAGCTGAGGTACTAAACTGCCCCCCCCCAACACTTATTTTAGTGGGTGGGGATGGGGGTGTTAAGATTAGCTTGCATTTGATCTCATGCCCAAGTTTAACATTTTGGTTCTCTTTCATTGGGTGCTGATGTTCAGTCACTTTTTGCTTCAGCACTCTATCAAAATTTCAAGCTAGGCAAGGTATTAAGTGCTCGTTTGATTCTCTTTTTCAAATCACATTATAATTTCACTTACCACTAATTTGACAACCCCTAATTTATAACCACAAATTTCAAACTTTAGTTAAATCTACACCACTCATTTCACCTCATTATAATTCAATGTCAATAATGAGAATCAAACAGCCACTAAATCAAAACCGACTCTATACTTTCAAAAGTTAACAAGTATGCTAAACTCAATGTACCTTCATTCGTACAGAAAGAGTATGAAAAGAGAAGAATTAGGAAATTAAAAAAGTAATAAAATCAGAGGGGAAAAATTTGCAGAAAAAGAAAAAGCCTTGACAGAATCTTGTGAAGAAGCTTTCAGCTTTCTTGAGTAGCCTAAGTTCTTTGGAAGTGTTGAGCATGTGTAGTAGTGTAATGGGGTTCATTACATTTTCGATTGGTTAGTCAAACAAGAAAATAATTAATGGGCTCAATCAAAATGCCTCTTTCAGAATTCATGTAAAAGATTGCTATTGATGTAAGTCTTAGAAAAAGGAGAAGAAAAATTGAACTTAGAAGCGAAGTTGAGGCAAATGTCTGGCGCACGTTGAGGCATGCCTCTATTTTAACATAAGGTTCCTTTCTCAAAGTAGGTAAGGCGCCATGTGCTAGTAACCTTTCTTAGCCATTATTTAATTGATACATGAAGAGGACATCTTTTACCTGCATGAGAGAGAGGAGTGGAAGTGCCTATGATTATATAGATTCATTTTTCAGTTGCGTGACAAATGTTAGCAAAAAAAATTTAGACATTTTTCATATTCTATTAACCGGGAGAGAAAACTCATCCAATTGTTACCTTTTGTATGGAAATGTTTTTCAAAGAATCACTCATTCTCAACCGCACATCCTTGGAAAAGGTCATTTTTCACATTTACACAACTATTTCTGTACTCTCTTAACCATAACCCCCCCGGCGCCCCCCCCCCCAAAAAAAAAAAACCCACCCAAAAGGGGGGGAAAATGAAGAAGAAAAAGAAAAAAGAAAAGAAATATCACTTCCACAAATCAATCTTCAAGAAATCAAACCATATGCCTTCTTAATTAGAAAATGCTGTGATGGCACGATCTTTTCTAGATATACTGTTTCATAAGCAAAATCATATTAGTTTTTACACCACGGATCTAGTTTTCATACCCAAGTCCAATCTAGACGCATGCCATTAAATTCCTAGCTGCACCATATTATTAAATCAATAGCTCATCTGATGTTGTTCACATGTTTTGATCAAATGAAGTCCATCTAAGTTAAAGAAAGACGTGAAATAATTTACTAGTAGATGTAGGTTTTAATGATTTGCAGTATTTGCATGGGCTATGTTACACAAACACATTGATTAAATTCTTCAGGGTTAATTTCAGATATCGTCCCCAACCTTTGGGGTTAGTATCGGCTAGGTCACCAACTTTTTTTTTTTTTTCAACATGCTGGGTCCTCAACCTGTCATTAATTCACACATTTAGTCGTTTTTTTACGGTGTTCTTCAATTTTACCGTTAATTCTTTGACCAAATTACGATTATGTTCCTTATCATTTTAAATTAAGAAACTAAAAGTTTAAAGATATAAAAAAATATACGATTTAAAAAAAAAAAAAAACTGAAAAAGAAGGTGGGGGTGGGGAGTGCTGCCGGAAATGGCTGCCATCTCCCGCAACCAAAGAGGAAGGGGGTCTCCCCCCATTTTTTCCTCCCTTTTTTTTTTTAAATTTTATATTATTTTTTTATACTTTTAATCTTTTAGTTCCTTAATTTAAGGGACATAATGATAATTTAGTTGAGGAGTTAATGGTGAAATTGACAGAAACCATAAAAAAGGCCTATATGTGTGAATTAATGAAAGGTTGAGGACCTAGCGGGTTGGTGAAAAAAAAGGTCGGAGATCTAGCCGATACTAACCCCAAATTTTGGGGGCGATATGTGAAATCAACCCAATTCTTTAATAATCCCTACTCCGCATTTATGATTTTTCCCTTGTATGCATTAAGAAAGTTAATGGAAAAACAAATATTACAAATAATTTTCTTAGTTTGCCCTTGGTTAATGAGTATATGATATAAAAATAATGATTATAACGAGACAATTTAAATAAGGATATAAAATAAAGCAACAAAACGTATACTCCTCAATATAGAAACAAGACTATATGAATGGGGCCAAATAAGAAAAAGGGGTGGGGCCAGATTGTTTCTATACTTTTCATATAAGATAAGGCACTTGCATGTTGTATACTTCTGACGTCCTTATGTATATTCTTGTGTTAAATTACGTATATAAAATAAGTGACACATATGGCTTATCGAACCCATGTAATGGAGTATCCAAGGAGTGTTGATATCCAACACAGCATGATATGTGTTCAACACGAACATGCAACCTTCATGGAAGTGCCTGTTGCACTTGCATTATAGTTCATCGGGCAATGCTAAGGGTCTGTTTGGTATCTATTATAAATCAATATGTGTATAATACATTTTGAATTTTAAATTTTGGGGACATTTGTCAAATTCTTCCATTGACACCTCACACACTCATCACATTAAATGACAACTTTTCAAAATTTAACCAATCATATTAAGCCACATGTCTCAAAAATTCAAATTTCAAAATATATTATAAGCCAATCCAATTATAAACAATACCAAACGGATCCTAAATAAAGTTTATATTCTTAAATCATTTTTAAATAAAGTTCTGGCGAATCAAATAAATTTAGTGAGCGAATATGCAATAACTTTAACGTGTGTGAAATTTCGTAGTTGAAGTTAGTCGTAGGTTCCACGAAATATGAAGTTGAAATTAATACAATAAATAAATCATATGACAAACTTAAGTTTAATGAGGAACAAATACTTGTGATTTTACTTCAAAGATGATACTTAATTGCTTACTTGCTTATCTGTAAATTTTGCGTACTGTAAACAAGTAAAGATCATCATTTATGTAAAGTTTTTGCGAATGACTTTTACCATCAATTGTTTGTTTTAAAGAAAATTAAAGCACTTGCTGTTGGAGATTGAAAGAAAAAGATTCAGATTGACGAATATTATAAACCAAGGGAGCGGTTCATATGACAAATAATAATTAATCAAGGGAATGCTAAAGGTGTGTTTGATTCTAATTATAATTTTCAAATTATAACTTCACTTGCAATTGATTTGACAACTACTCAATTACAACCACACATTTAATAGGAAATCTCAATCTCTCATTTCATGGAGTGGTTATTTTTTCTTTTCCAAATATAGCTACCAACGTCCTTGCTGCGGGATGGTAGTTGTGGTTGCCTTTGTTATACATTCTTATCCCCATCCCCACACCCCACCCACCCCCCAATTTAAAAAAAAACAAACTTTTTCAAAAATAAATAAGTAAAAATAATAACAAAAATAGAACTAAGATTAACAATAAAAAGAACTTACAACTAGTAGTAGCAAAAGACTACTAGAAATGGAAGACTTCTACTGTTCACCACTTTCGTGGACAATTTGGCACTTAAGATTTAGATATTAATGAAACCTATAGATTGATTTTGCATAAAGGTAATCAGAACTTTATGCCTAATAATGCACTCGCCAATTTATTACTAAGATTTTGACTGTTGTGCCACACCACGAACCAAAGAACAGTGGAATTTTCAATTTGTTTTCACTAGTGAGATTAATTTATTACATTCCATCAAATTCTCATATAACACACGTTTTATATTGCTTTTCTGCACTGGTGATTTGTTATGACAGATTCCTTTTTTCTCACTATCTTCTACCTTTTTATGATTTTTGTAGATTGCATTGGCTCAGCGTTTAATATTAAGGGAGCCATGCAGTGCCCCAACTGTCGAAAAATTGAGAAAGGTCAATGGCTATATGCAAATGGTAGTCGTCCATTGCCTGAATTTAGCATGGATGACTGGGCCCATGATGAGGATCTATATGATCTAAGCTACTATGAAATGGTAATACTAAAAAGTCTATAAACCGTAAGTTTATTTTCTTTATTTTGGTCCTTATGAATTGGCAGCTATTTGTTCAGTTTCTTCTTTATTATATTCTATGTCATATATACAACAGTTTTTTTTTTTTTTGTTTATCGAAATAATTTAGTAATGGGTTTTCAGAAGTATATTAGCGAATTTTTCCTTTTTATTGGAACATGGCATATGCTTTTACTTTTGATTTCCTTCCTAATTCTTTATTTCCTTTATAATCTTAGTCAGGGGCGCTTCTATGGCTGTTCATGTGCAATTTGTAATTTTGTATCATACGAACAGTAGACATTACTGGTGGCGGTAGCAGAGTAGCTTGCTAAACATTCTTTTTACTTTTAGATTTTTCGCTTATATATTTATCCCACGAGCATACCACTCGTGTAGATTCTGACTTGACAGTCCCTCTTATTTTGTTGTATGTTTACATCTTTTTTACTCGTATGTTTACCTTTATTTTAGTTGTACATTTAGTTTTGTCTTACTTGTAACTGTATATCTCTCATATTTCTCCTTTTCGCCTTGGCGTTTTAAATATGGTTAATTAGCTCTGACATTTTTCTGTAAAGACTGACTAACTCAATTCAGCAAAACGCACTTCGGATGGGTATTGAGTGCTTCTGTTTCTGGTGTGACAATACCAAACATTGTGATGGTTACGAATTTGTTGCAATACTTTGTGCATATCCAGAATTTTCAATATTTTCAAACTGTGCTTTTGTTCTTAATTTATGCTCTCATTAGTGGGGATGCAAATATTTAGCTTTCATGGCCGATTGTATGTCTGACAAATAGCTGACAACTAGTTTATCAGTTTTTAACTTGTTAATTTAGTTTTTGAACACTTGTGAATTGTTCTTGCAGTCTTTTGGAGTTCATTGGTGTCCATTTGCAGGATTAACTCGGCTTCCTTCATCTTTTGAGTGAGTATATGTTATAGCTTATGTTCAATCTAAGTTCAAACATATATCTTATTTCACTTAAAAAATTTTCAAAACTATGTGTTTGGAGAGCCAACCCCACTCTATTGTTAAATGCATTTTAAAATTTTCAATTGTCAATAGTCCACGTTGGATGAATTCAAGAAGATAAATCGATGGTAAACTAATTAAAGAATTAAGAGGGAAGCAAGTGAAAGTAATGGGAGAGAAAACTATAATAATACTTCTTGAGAAAACATAAAACAGAGGATATTGGACTATGAAGAAATATATTTTCTAAATCTATAGATTGTTGTTAAATATAGAGTGATATAGATGTTCTTATATAGTGACTCGATAATTATAGTTTACAGGTGATGTTGATGCATAGGAGTTCTTGAGAGTTGTAGATATAGATATCACTGAAGGATGAAGTTTGATCTTAGGCAGTATTAATAGATACATGGTATGCTGATCATTTTGTGAGCAAAAATCTTACCGAATTATGAGCTCAAAAAGCATTTAAAGTTGTATGGATATTGTGCTTGTCTTTATTATTATATTAATATTATTTCTCTAAATTAAACTTGATTCAGTGTTATCATGACATAGATCCTCTATAGGCTGGAATGCTTAAAACAGTCTGTCCAGTTATGTATTTATATATATCTCAAGGCAATTTTATCTTATCATCAATTCATATATCTTATCATCAATTCATAATAACGTAAACAGTCTTACTGGGCTCCAGCCTCCAAGTTAGGGCGTGTATGGCATTGATTTTGTAAGAATCAATTCTTCTTGATTTTTGCATCAATTCATTCTCAACTACATATTCTTTAAAAAAAATTATTTTTCACAATTTTCCATACTAGTTTTTAACTACACATTCTTCCAAAAACTCATTTTCCACAAAATCAACTCTCAAAAAAATCTACTTCATACACACCCTTAGTAGGCAGCACTACTGCTAGGGATGGCAACAGGCCTGTGCCCGCGCCCCATTAAAATTCGAGGGCGGATCGGGTTGTCATTTTGACCTATTTAAATTTTTAAATATTTTTGTTATTTTTCTTTTTATTTTTCAAAGTTTTATTTATTTTTAAATGTTTTTCAATTTAAACGGGGCAGTCCAGGCCAAGGCCGCCGCGCGACCCAATTTTTCCTTGAAGTTACCCGACCAGCCAACCCGCGGGGCAAAAATTTTTTGCCCTGTACGGATCGGGGCCCAGCGGGTGTTCGGCGGTTTAAATTACCATCCTTAACTAATGCAGTTAATGCAGATTTGCTGCTTTATGTTTGGGACATAAGTTTTTGTGAAGATTATTGAAATGATTGTTGCCGCAATATGCCCTTGATGTGGTCAGGAGTTTTTACATGGACACATGAAGCTTCTTGCTTTTTGAGAATAATGTTGCTTCTTATCCTTGTTAGTTATCATCCTTGTTTCTTGTGGAAAAATTCTTTTAGCTGTCTAGGACTCTGTAGGATTCATGAAGTATCTACTAGCATATAACATACTTACCTAATTAAAAGTCAAAACACACACACTTAAAATAAATAACAAAGAGAGAGGTGGTTGTCTGGTATATTAGCTGTTTTCTAATTTCCTGAAGTGAATGTCAGCAATAATAGTTATTCTTTGTGTCCAAGAACTTGCTATCCCACTAACTATTCATTTTTTCTTTTTGTTCTTGTTTCTGCCTATGCAGTGAAGGAGAATTTTCATCAAGTGCATGTAAGATTTTTGTAGTTATCTATTTAATAGTAAGGTGTATATCAAGCTTCAGTAACATTTTGAGTTTTTGTTGTTTATAGATCATGATCTTGGACAACATGCCATCTTTGCTGAACATACAGCCGTGTCTTCCACAACTCATCCTTGCCCTTACGTTGCATATTTTGGACCAATTCACCCATCTTCTTCAAGTTCTAGTGGAACTATAACAGAAGGAGCTAATTTCAATAACCAGTGGAGTGCCCCATCAGTTCCAGGTGAGATACCGAGTACTTATGCTTTCCCTGCCATGGATGTACATTATCACAGTTGGGAGCACCATACCTACACGACGCTCTTCCGATCTAGCAACCGCATTGGTGGTGCAGATCAATCCTTGATTCCATCAGTGGCTCAGAGAACAACTAGGACCAATTCTGACATGCCGAGACCTGGATCTTTTGTGCACCCATTACTTGTTGGTCACAGGTTAGTTCGTGTTGAACCCAGCTCTGCTTGAACCACTCTAATAAATAAGGGCAGATAAAATAAGTATAGTTTCCACGCAGCTAGTGTGCTATTGCAAAGAGAGAGAAAAAAAAGGGAAAAATTCGGAAATAGTAAAGAAGGGGTGAAATGGGAGGATTAATATTATACTCTGTATTATGGAGAACTAATTTATTTAATCTTTTAGACATTTATTTATACAAATTTACCATTTGCCTAAGTTGAACTTGAGTTTACTGTGCTTCTAGTAAACAAGTAGAAAGATGGAAGTATTAGTCTGATTTTGATTCTCTCAACAAAAAGGATGAAATTATAGTTTTAACATGGTCTAAAAATTCCCATAGTGGTGTAACGTTGACATGTATCCCAACAGTTCTGCTAGTAGAGCGCCCAGTTCTACCTCGTCAATGGTGCCTCCCTACCCCGGTAGTGTGGCTCGGGCACGTGATAGGGTTCAAGCACTTCATGGATATTTTCAGCAACCCAGTAGTAGCCCAGCCGCACGGACACATCTTATGCCTACGTCCAGAAGATCCAGCAGTCATAGGAGCTTGGCCCAAATGGCTCCTGTGGCTTCACCATCGGAACAATCTGGTGGCTTTTATTTCTTCTCATCAGGTTCATCTGGAAGAAATTTCCAAGAAACGGAAAATCCTCTTCCTAATCGATACCATCTTGGGAACGAGAACACATGCCTTCGTTCTCATTAAACCAGGTTGATAGAGATCCCATTTGGGGGCCATTCCATCCAGCAGCCAGTGGAACAGATACTGGAATGAGATCCGGGAGTTTCCGCCAGAGGCACGGATCCGAGAGGATGCCATCTCAAAATCGGTCATAGACGTATTTTCTTCCTCTGATGAGAACTTTGATTACCATGACCGATACCCAGATTCTGTGTGTTTGAGAAATGATCTGTAATGTTGGGAGTCTGCTGTTCACAGCAGACCCAAAACTGTTGTGTGGCCTTGAAATTATTGCTTTTTAGCAGCCACAAAGGTTGTGTGATGGATGGATGGACTCTGGCTTCCTCTTGTTTATTTGCCTAGGGGTTAATAATCATGTTTATAGCGAAAAATGGTTCTCTTGGCCTATTTCTCTTCGTCGAATTATGATTGTATGTTTTGGTGTATCCTGTCTGTTGAATTTCATTTGATATACTTTGCTGGCAACTGGCCAGGTTTACCCGAATTGGGTTCAGTGGCACAATGAAAGTTTCGTTTAAAGAGATTTTTAGATGAGTTTATAATTTTTAGATTTGCTTAATTATTTCAGGTGTTACTGAACTTTTTATGCAGTCACATGCAATTATATTTTAGGGGAAATTAAAGATTCTACTCTTTTTTCTTTAATTCTATTATTTTTACACTATCATGTCAAACTATTTTCAATTATACCCCATCGCATTACTTTTATACCACTACTTATTTTATTTTAATAAATCATTTTATTTTATTTTAATAAATAATTATAATTAATTTTAAATCATTTTGTGTATATATATATAACTGTAGATGTAACTCAAAGTAACAGCCCCCTCCACTCTTGCCACCGCTGCAGTCCGCGGCTCCCACCATCACAACCTGTCATTGGCCGCGACTGAATTTGTGTTTTTTTGTTTCTTTTTTATTAATTTTCACACTTGCAAAATCCGCTAATTTCGAAGACTTCTCAATCAACCCACCGCCGTGAAAATAAAAATCAAAAGTATTATTCTTGGATGGCTGCTTGAAACACTTCCCTGCAATTACCAAAGGCTTGAATGCTTTCTTGAAAAGCCCAATTGAATCCTCCACCTCAATCTCTTTCAAAGCAAATTTGGGATGCTGACAAATTTGAGGATTTGTATAGAATTTGGGCATTTGTTTCCAGATTTCTTGACTTAGATTTTGTGGAGAAAGAACGCTGGAGATACACTGATTTTAATCAAACAACTGTTGAGGTGTAGTCCCTAGTTGGTAGAAATTCCTTATTACACCTGTGAAGGTCTTTTTGAAAAATCGATCTATAAGTTTTTCAAAAAGGTTTCTTTTGAAAACTTGTTCAGTGCTTAATTCTAACTTTCTTTGATAAATTTGTTCTAATTTCTTTTGAGAAAGTAAGATGTGTTTTGAGAAACTTCCGTTGCCTTCGTTTTCTTCAATTAATAATCTTTTGACTAGCTTCTATTATTTCTGTATTGTTTTGGTTAAGCATTTGTCTTAACTATTCAAATTCTTTTGTTTCAAACAATTGCAGGTCTTGAAGTTTTTGATGAACTCTATTCCTTTTTTTTTTTTAATCATTTTGTTATTATTTATCGGGTTGTTACCATCTTCTGGTTGATTTATTCGTTTATTTTCCTCTGTTACCATTCCCGTTTCTTTATTTTCCTATGTTACCGAGAATTTTAGTTGGTAACGGTGTTTTTACAATAGTTACTACTATGATTTTATTTCTACATGTTACCACATATCGGGGTTGTTACCATGTCTATGTACTAGTTTTTTTCCCTATGTTACCGTTCCTGTTTTGTTATTGTCCTCTTTTTTATCATTTTGTTAGCAATGGATTTGTTACCCTCCCATTATAATGAATTTTTTTATCACCATTTTTCGTGTTTGTTATCAAGTTGTGAGTACTAATTTTTTTTTGAAAACAGTGGTAACATTGCACTCCGATAATTGGCATGATTTGTATTGTTAAAATCAAATTTTCCTTTGATTTTTGGTAACATTATTTTTTAAATGGTATTTTTTCTTTTTCATTTTTTGTTTTGCTTTTTTTTTTTTATTAACTATGTGGTGCCATCGGCCACCGCCGTGGGGTTACTAATGGTGGTTGAAAGTGGTAGCGATAATGGTGAGAAGGGTGATGACAAATTATAATAATTATTATTATTCATAATAATAAATTAATAATTAATAAAGTTAAAATTAATAAAATTAAAATTGAGCTGGAGTAGTTTTGGAATAGAAAATGACATTTTGGCAATTACTTTTGATCTAGGAGTATTTTTTAAAATACAATTAAAAATAGTAGTTTTTATGTAAAGATCCCTATATTTTATTGAAAATGTTCAAAAACTTTTTGGAGGTCTTATCCACCATATGTGGTATATGTATAGATATGTGTGTGTACCTCAAATCTATGTGGCGTGCATCTGTATAAACAACATATGATAGAAGGTTTTGTAACAAAACATGGGAGAGGTTTTTTAACACAACTCATGAAAACAAACTTAGAGTTACATGAATGGTAACTGAACTTGTCAGCCTTCAGTTACTAGAGGGAGTAAACTCAAATTTATCCACACACCAGTCAAGAAACCATATGTACATTGAAGGGTCAAATTTTAACAATAAAATAAGAGGCCTTTTTATCAATATGTTGATTCTTGATTTGTCTAATAATTACATGGTGGACTATGGTGTTTTTAAAGTGTCAGAATCTTGTTCCCGAGTTGAGAAAGTGATACAGATTTATTAACAAAGAGAAATTGTTCTATGTAATGGTCGAAGCCTTTTTTAAGATGGATAAATATTAATGTCTCCGTAATGGGATATAGGCAGGTGTGTCACAAATTAAAGCTTTTAGACGCGCTACTATTACATGGGTGGTAGGTATATTATGTATAGATAATCATTTTCGAACGTACCCTGCAAATGTTGATGAATGTTCAAAACTCTTCCGATCTCTTTTGCATGTTTGTCTTTCTTCCCCCTCCAAACATCGAAATGTCTCTTCTCAAACCCGTCTCAAAATTGTCCAGAAGTTTCTACCGTCCAAAACAAAATTGTCTTCTCTCTCACTTCAAATCTTACTTCAAGTTTTGCTACAAAAGTAGTGTGCAATAATAATAATTAGATTTTCGCCCGTGCGTCACACGGGCAATATCAAATAAATTATATGTAATGATTAATACATAAGATTGAATAACATATAACTAGTTGAATCACCCCGTATGTTGTACGGATAGAAAAACTTATTGAAATATATTATTTCAGTCGTCTTGAACTAAGAAGCGCTAAGAACGAGTGCAGAATCAATAAGATTAATGGACTTAGTAATCGTAAAGTTCAATATCATTTAAAATATATCATATATTCTTATATATAATCTTCGTACATACATATAATAATAGAAAAAATACATACTACCCGCCTCATTTTAAAAAATCTTAATAAAACTAACAAATTCAAAAAAAATGTAAAATGCTTTAAAAAATTCGAATAACATTAAACTCACTAATACACGCGATAGAGATGATGAATTAACGAATTATGATGGATTAGAGTTTGTTTTAGAATTGACATTTCAAATTTGGTATGTTAATTTATTAGTAGAAATGATTAAAAAAAAAACAAATGGGTAAACTGGTTAAGGTTTAGTTATTAAACCAAATTGTCACATGTTCAAGTCTTCACTTAAGTGAATTAATTAATATATATAGATATGTTAACAATAATATTTTATTATCTTCTCATGGACTAATACTTGTTATATTAAACTGTATATAAAATGTAATTACCTGATTTCAAGAAATAAAGTATTTTATTTTACTTAGTAACTGCATTATAATAGGCATTTTATAAACTTTAAAATATTAATTATAAACTATTTATCATAAACTATTTTATATATTATTTATTGAGTGAATATATTAGGACGTTCCGAAATAAATAAATAAAGTCCGCATTAAAAAAATATGTATATACGTAAGAATTATAAAAAACGACATAAGATATTAAATTTATAAAAAAAACTATATATAAAAATCGGCGATATGGGGAGTCCTCCCAATCTCAGACATTTTTCATATATAAAAAATTAAATCTCATTCGTCGATCAGCAATGTTAAACAAAGGCAGATTATTATAAAAACAGAATCTTGTCTTGTAGAAGAAGATAAGGGAAAATTGAAATCAGAACCACCCAATCTAATCAAATCAATTTAAACCGGAATATCAAAGATATAGATGACTGCAAAAATTACTGCAACGAATCTAAAAAATCTAAAATATCCACTCAAAATATAGTTTTGCGGGAAGATTACAGTACAAGCGAACCGCAGACTAGTTTGCTTTTATATGAATATATATATATATATATATATATATAATAATGAGCAATTTTATTTTGCCACACACATACACGTTATTATGTATGAGTACATATGTGTCAAACATCTAAGCAACAAGTATCTTACAGTTGTAGTCTATATGTGTGCCACATATTGCGTGTATGTATAATAACACGCATTCATAGACAAAACAAAATTTTTTATATAATAATATATAATAGATGATGATCATGATGATGATAATAATAACAACGCTGACAATTTATCATAAGGAAGATTTTCACCGTTTCTACCTCAAAAAAGCAAATGTACGTCCATTCAATCTCTTCTATGTTCACTATTCTCCTTATTCAATTGCTCTATTGGCCCGTGCTCTCTTCCTCTCTAGAAATCAATTTATTTTTTTCACCATTACTCTTCCTTGTGGTCAGATTTACTGCTAGAATGGTATAGCAGTAGTAGTAGAAATAATAATAATAATAATAATAATAATAATAATAATAATAATAATAATTGTTCCAAAAAAAAAATTAAAAATTAAAAAGAGGATCATGTCATGGGCCTTTTGATTTTCTGGCCCAATTGGGAGATAGGACTAGTCCAGATTCATTTTTGGTCCATAAAGTGAAACCCGTATATTAAAACCCTAGGGTTCCCCTTTCAGTTGTTCATCCTGTTCGCCGTTGCTTAATCCAAAATCCTTCTCCGATTCGGTCTATTTGCTTGCTAATACGTCTCTAATTTGCATTTTAATCTACGCGGTTCATTAATGGAACTCATTTTCTTTGTTTCTTTTCCATTATGCAGGAAGAATTTGAAGCAAAATGAGTAGAGGAGCATCGACTGGCGCCCAGAAGGGAGGGAAGAAGAAGGCATCGACCTTTGTAATTGACTGCTCGAAGCCGGTAGAGGATAAGATTATGGAGATTGCCTCTCTTGAGAAGTTTCTTCAGGAGCGCATCAAGGTCGGCGGAAAGCCTGGTGCCCTGGGAGATTCTGTCACTGTTACCCGTGACAAGAACAAGATCACTGTTACGGCCAACGAAGCCAGCTTCTCCAAGCGGTAACTTTGATACTTTCTTATAAAGTCACTGTTATTTTGCCATGGCTGCCTGTGTTTGTTTCGGTTTACAAGTTATATTGTTTTGATGCAAGAAAGCTTCGAACTTTTAATAGATTGTCTCCCTTTGAGATGGTGGAATAAGACTTTAATAGTTTTTAGGTTGTTCTTATAGATGCGCATTGAAATTGAAATCCATGCATTGTTAAAAATGGAACCTTAATGAGTAATGACAATTGAAGACTAATACACGGAATTAAAATAAGTGTAATATGTACGCAGTGAGTGAAGATTGAAGACTAGTAATATCTGCTAGCTGTTCATTTTCTTGTTTATCACTTAAGTTAGTTTCTTTGTGGCAGCAATTCTAAATTAGGGCATCTCCGATATATGTAACCATTTTGGTGCAAATTTTACACTAAATTTTACATCAGATGCCAATAATTAACTAAGAATTGAGTTAAAGGAGAATGACAATTTGTATAGACATTAGTTGGGAGCAAACTGAGGAAAAAGTAAATGGGAAATTGGTGTCTGGTGAACAGCATATGCTTTTGGCGAAATGCCACCTGGTATGAGGCGGGAAGACGGCAAAATGGGAGATCGGAAGCCATTTTTCACCTCCCTTGGAGATGGCCGTGTAACCCATTTTTCACCTCCCTTGGAGATGGCCCTAGTGCAGGTTTTTCGTCTTGATGGTGTTTTACTGTTTCTTTCAAGCACGCCCCTGCTATCAGCCCTATTTATCTGCTAGTGTTTCTCTTAATTGATTGATAGTGCATGAAACTGGTTTTTTGCCCATTGACTTCATCGACTTCTTGTTCATTTTGCCGTGCCCACTTCCTTATCCCTTCATGTCTTTGAAATATTGGGTAGAGGAGTTGGTTCAAGCAATTGAATGTAATGAAGTCATTTTTCAGGTTTTACATGTATCTGATGCTTGGTACCTCGTTTTTCATTTCCTCTTGTTTTGCTGCTTCTACGCTATAAATCCTAAATACTTGTTATCTTGGGCATTCGACATGTAGGTACTTGAAGTACCTGACGAAGAAATACCTCAAGAAGAATAATGTACGTGATTGGCTCCGAGTGATAGCATCTAACAAGGACAGGAATGTCTATGAATTGAGGTACTTCAACATTGCCGAGAACGAGGCTGAGGAGGAAGAATGAAGCGCATCAGTGTCATAAGATTTTCTTTTTATTTCATTGCCTAGGGGATTTTGTTTGTATCAAAGGATTCCATCCGTTGAGAAATCTTTTAGAGTTCTATCCGTTGGCTGGCCGATATTCTAAATTACCGCTCTTCTCTATGCGAAATGGGAATGACGACTTATATTTTAGTTATTTAACTCGTCCTGGTTAGCTTGTTCTTGACAATATATTCATGATTAACTTAACTTATTTCCTAGTTTAAAGTAAAATAAAAATTTTGCTGGTATTGACTAATTAAGGGTTGGCTTTTTAGATTTCGCCTGGGTATCTGGTTAAAATTGCTGGACTAATTTTTATTGCGGTGTGAACTTAGGATTTTTGTTTTTGGAAAGAGAAGTGCGTGGTTTATATCATTGTCTTGTTTTCTCAAAAATAAAAATTTGAATGCTCCATTCTCTCGGGAAATTTCTTTCCCCTTTTTTTTGGACCGAGGAAATTTCTTATTTTGACTTCACCCTTTCTTATTTATTTATTTTTTTTGTGGGGGGTTGGGGGGGGGGGTTAGGGTCGTGGTTGGTATTCAGAAAGTGTAGCAAATAGCAACATTGAGGTGGGTTTTTAGAGTCAGTGAATTTAAATGAGATGCATGAAACATGCTCATAGAGCATTTGTAAATCTTTTCCAGTGGAGGAAGCGTCAATGGGCTTTTTTAAGAATTATCATTTTGATAATAGCACTTAATTCTAATATCGTAATGGTTCATGTAAACACCAATGTGATAGAATAAGTGACCTCTTAAAATTTAATCTTAAACTATATGTATGACATTATATGGTATACGGTCATGTGGCGTGCATCGGTACACACCACATGGTTGTGTGTTTTTATACAGTGTCTCAATGGACGCCACTTAGGTATATGATACGTATGATGTCATACCAGTATTAAGTGATCTCTCTTTTTTTCTCCTTCCTATTTTTTGAAGCGTCATTAGTCCAATTTTGTTCACCCACAGAAGTGGGCGGGGTTACACCGCTTGCTCTTTACATGGCGAGTGAGTTGGACGCTGATTGTGTTTAAAAAATAAAACATATTGAAATTCAAATCTAAAGATTTCAGTTGAACCCCAGCATTCTGCTCCAACACAACTGAGTCTCTCACTCTCTCTTCCCGCGACCCCACTTCTAGCATTGTGGCTTCTTGGCGGCAACCAGAGAGCGCGGCACCGTCGACCGACAGCGACTGAACGGGAGGAGCTCCGACACCCAAAGCCCTACCCCAAAAATCCCTCTCTCTTCAAGAAACATTGTATGCAAGTGATGGTGGAATTGGCTTCTTACGTCAAGCATTTCTATTTAATAACTAATTTCTTGATTCATTTTCCTTTTGCTTTCTCATTCTCAAATTTGCAATAACAGTAGGGAAAATTAACCAAAGTTGAAAGATTGAAATCCCTGAAATCACATTGTGGCAAAGAAAATACATTACTCAGATTTCCCTTACCTCTTATCCGCCGGAATTTAGCCGCTGTCGAGAGGGGGTGGCGATTCGCCTAGGTGGGTGAGTGCAGAGAGGCGACAAGAGAGAGGGAGGGAACGATTCAGTCAGTATAGCTCCTGCAGTGTCCATGCTCGGACCGTTCAGTCACCGTCGGTAGCCTGTGCCGTGCTCGTCGGTCGCCACCAAGAAACCACAATGCTGGCACTGGAGGTGAGGGAGAGAGAGAGAGAGAGAGAGGGTGAGAGGCTCGGTTGGGTTGGGACAGCATGCTACGGGTCGACTGAAATCCCTAGATTTGAATTTCAATTTTTTTTTCCAAAACACAGTCAGCATCCAACTTACGCGCCACATAGGACACTGATGATGTAACCCCGCCCGCTTCTGGGGCGTGAGCTGGACTGGTCATTAGTCATTCATGTTCTTGCACAAGTAATCTCCCTATAGCCCTGCCATACACACACGTGCTGGAATATTATTGGAGAGACTTAGACATTGTCGACACGCTATATGTAGGGGTTGATACAATTGTCTCAATAATCCCCCACCATGTGTGTATAAAACAGAATAATTCCGTACATTTGACGCCAAGATCATTATTGGGTATATAAATGGTAATGTTATTTATTATGACTGGTGGTGATAACCATATTTAATTGCATTAAGTTACTAGACAATTTAAACACATCACATGTCTCTACATTGTATTTGACTTTCAATGGAAATAGTGATTCTTTGGCCAAGTTTGCTTATGATTTAAAGTTACTATATTGAAACGTAAGATGGTAATCATCACCAAGAATGATGAATAACATTTTTTTTTATTAATAATAATGTAACCTATTTTGATAATTTGGAATTTAATCACAGACACATGCTTAAACCACACCATGTCATACTCATTACCTTTCAATAAGAATATAAATAATTTCATAAAAAAATTTTGATAGTTAATCCACAATCAAAAAATTTTCATCTTTAATCAACATCTTTAAACCTGAATCAACAGTCAAAACATTTTCATCTTTAAATTACACCGAAATATGTTTCAACTTTTAATGATAGTATTTAAAAATAAAAAACTAATTTTCTAATAGTCATACAAGGACAATAGAAATTGAAATAAGAATTTCTGGTTAGTAAAGATTTTGTAAATATATAATTTATGATTTAAGCAAAAATATGTTAACACATTGTCTTAAAATTTTTAAAATGGAACAAAAATCTCTCCCCCCCCAATATATAATAAACTGAAATGCGGGATGAAAATATGTCAAACGGTTTCCCTGCAAACTATGGGTCTCTGATCAAATAATCATATGCAAACAAGACGTCATTATGGTGTGCTTTAGGACAGAATTGGTAATTAGGATGAAATTTTCAAACTTTGCAAAGTGGACGCAAGCAGGGAAGCTTTGCTTGGAGCTCTCTGCTTGTAATCTTTCCCGAGAGCCAATGCAGAGAGGGATGCCAGATGCGAGTTCTCCTTATCGTCCTTATTACGCCCTCTACTCATTTGCTCGATAGCAGAGGTACACTGACACAGCAAATCAGAGTTTCAGTTACAAATGTTAAGGAATAGAAGAACGGAAGGCGTTGTTTTGGTTTCAAACATTACGAAAATGTTCAAAAACCCCCAGGAAATTTTGTAATAAAACCTTTCACCTCATATAGCCTGCACCAATGCACGCCATGCATATTTCAAATTCATGCGGTGTGCATCCATGGATGCTATAGGTTTTTGAACACTACTCTCAAATTGTATCCCAAAACAGTAACTAAAGCATGTTCATCAAAGGTTTAAAAACATAGAAGTTACTATGGTCACAAACTTGTTTGTATGACCTACCATTTTTAGTTGTGAGTAAAACTAACTCCTCACTTAGTAACTCGACTATACAGTCAATGAAGAGCACATTTCAATTTTGGGAGAAGTAAGAAATAGTTTTATTTTAAAGCATTGAGAAGCATGCTACAAGACCAGTTAAGTTAAAAAAGAAAATATAACAGAAAATGCAATTCATGATGCAAAATTTTATTTTCATATATTCCACAAAACAGAGGGGGCAGGAGGGGAGTTACCAGGCATATGCCGAAAAGAGCTCTGGTATGCTTGCCACCGGTTAAGTCTATGGTAGATGCATAATACTTTTTAGCCATATGAAGATTTTCAAGTCCTCCAAGAGTGTAGAGTACCTGTTCAGCCAAAGATCCAGGAAAGGAGAAGAACCAAGGTTGCTACATAGCATTATTCTTTACGTAACGACTCATCTACAAACAGCATTTATTCCAATTTGGAACATGCACTGATTACTCAATTTAGGCAGCATCGAACAAGAAGCGTACACAACCAAACTTAAAAGAATGTTGTCTTGAAAACTTTTGCCATTCAAATAATATTCATGTAAATGAAATGGCATTTGATCAGTCTTCTTTGATTGACAAAAATGCATGTTCGCAACGACACAGTGCAATTATGTTGGTAAATACAGATTACATCAGATCATCACTAAAGAACCACAATTATTAGCGGCAGCCATTTACCAGAACGCTTTCAGCGCCTTATTGAGAGGTCAGATAATGAATGTAGTTTAGAGGACAGAAAAAGTCTAGTTAGTTGTGATTGCCTTTTAACTCTTGTTTAGCTATTATTAACTCTCTAAAACCAATCCCCATACAATGATCATTTGTTATCCGCTCGCGGTATGGTAGGCCATTAAGAATTCTACAAGCCCAAGAAAACATAAAGATTTCTTTCCTTTGGTAAGCAAACTTTTTCCTATATCAAACTAATTACTGGACTTCAATTTCAGCTTAACAAAGTGGAGGTGAACTTGAAAAAAATTAGAGTTCATGAGAATGATCTGGAAAGAAGTTTGGTGATCAAATTGAAAGGCACTGTAATTCACGAGACTTCGTGTTTTTAACCCAATAAGCTATAAATCAACATTGACACCATTCTTTCAACTAGACATCAAGCTAAAAACCTAATAATCTTGTGCGCCCAAGATAAGGAAAATAAAAGGAAAGCAATTGAGGAAGAAGAAAGGTTAATCCAACTTCCACGTGAAGCAGTAAACATTCATATTCTCATCAGTCTTAAGAGAAACTGCAAGTATCTGAAGATCTGCTTACATCAGCATAGGCCAGGTGATACAATGGTACAGTTGGTTGAGATAAAATTAGTTCCTCATAGCAGAATGCAGCTTGTTTGTACCTAATTATGACCAGACAAGCAAAAATCAAAGCAAAGAAATAAAAATAAATTCTTAGAAACACATAACAATATGGAGCATATCAGCTTGTACTGTTAACCCTTCCTACAATCACAGTGGTATTTTAAAATATAAGAGATATTACATTTGTAGGGAGACATAGATTTCTGCTAGTTCCCTCCAGGCATCGTGATCTGCCATGAATCTGGAAAATTTC
Organism: Nyctanthes arbor-tristis; assembly: GCA_963692815.1. NCBI lineage: Eukaryota > Viridiplantae > Streptophyta > Magnoliopsida > Lamiales > Oleaceae > Nyctanthes > Nyctanthes arbor-tristis. The sequence continues at coordinate 8,640 of CAVNYN010273326.1, read as the reverse complement.
CAACCAGTCAGACATATTCCTTGACATTTCAAAACATAAAGAGTTTGAAGGAATTTAAGATTTTCTCACATTTCCAGATATTTGTTAAGCCCCTCAATTGCCCCAGAAATATTGCCTTGGGCCTTTGCCATGGCTACCCTCCTCTTTTGAATTATCTGCATGATGATATAGTTATAAAGGTTGGCTATTAGAAAGAAACTCTACTATCTTACTACAAAATCCTGTGTTTAGAAAGAATAATGGATTTACCCTAACAGAAATACATGCTTGTTAGTTATTTATGAGAACAGGAAAGTATTTTTATAGAGAGCCACAATTTAACTACAGGTAGAAGGGATATGCTTAAATGTTTTGTATTAATCCTTTTCCACCAATTCAAAAAATCTTAATTCTCATCTACTCCATGTCATCTCCCACCTCATAATACATCATATAATAAAGAAGCCACCTTGCTTTCTTTCACATTCATTCCATAAAAATTGCTTTTATTCAGGTTAATCTTCAAGTCAACATTTGACTAAAGCTTCCAAAATCTAGTCGTTAGAAAGAGAGCAGCATCTGGAAAACATTGTCACGCCATCCAATCCAATTAAATGAAATATACACATGTTAGGCTTTAATGAGAAAAGATAAAATCCACCTACATGTGAGCAGGCGTGTTGAAGATGATAACAAATAAAATAGATGTGGCCCAATCTAACTCCTCAAAATTTTATATCAAGTGGCTTTAACATTGTTAAGATGAGCTCAAACACTCAGAGCTTGTTCTCTAGAGCTTTATATAAAGCAAAATTTTGGTTAAAAATTCAAACTTCAAAACCAACCACACATTCTCCACAAAAAACAAATTTTCACACTTCCCAACAATCTTTCCTTACATTTCCACTACACATTCTCCCAAAAAACCAACTTTTATAAATCAATTCTTTGATGAAGCTCCCAAGAACAAGCTCTTATATGTTGGTCACTTAGCCCTTGTTCTTTGGAGCTTTTTTCCAGATTTTCACAATTCTTCACAGTTATTGGTGGGCCCGGTGCACAATAAGTGCAGCAACAACATGAATCCTGCAGTCAGTTCTCCCCAAAGCCAACGTCAAAATGAGAGAAGGGGCCCACATATTGTGGTAAAGACGGAGCCTACTGGTGGAAACAAATCAGGGACGGATCTAGCAATTTTTTTGACTCTGGTTATAGCGAAAAAAATTTAATTTGACTCCTAAGTATATGTTAATCATTTTTCCCCTATATAAAGTTTAAAAAAAATTTTAGAGCCCCGTGATAGACTCAATTCCACATAGTTTGGGCAAAGGAAAACACACCTACTTATAAGTTAAAAGACCCGCTCCAAATGATATGGAGCGTTTTGAGTGAAAATCCAAGAACAAAACTGTGCAAGCTAAGCCCAAAGCGAATAATATCATGCCAAAGTGAATTGAGTCGCTACAAATGGTATAAGAGCTAGAGCCTAATCGGAAGTGTGGCCAACGAGGACGTTGGACCTTTTGAGGTGGGGTGATTATGATATTCTCAATCCCACATCACTTGGACAGAGGAAAAGAGACCTATTTACAAGTTAAGAGACCCACTCCAATTGGCGTTCTGGGTGAAAATCCAAGAAAAGAACTGTACAAGCTAAGCCCAAAACAGATAATATTATGCCAAAGTGACTGATCGTTTACATCCGTCCATGAAGCATATGGAATTAGTGGGGCCATGTTCAGTTTTGAATTCAAATGAGAACTATTTTTCTAGGACAATCACCAAAGAACGTACCCTTATTGTATAATATTTCCACATGAAATTTATCCCTTAACATGCCTTGTAAAATGGTGGCTGGGTAGAGGCTTAAAACAGTCCAATCTCGATGTCCATGTTTTTTAGTCTTAAACATTCGATCTCTCATTTCCGCATATTGGGCTCTAATACATTGTCTTCAACAAATGTAACTGAGAAACTGTTCCCCATTTTGAAGTTCTCTAGACATCCACAACTGCAATGTTTACATAAGCCTAACTCAAATGTTAGACACAATGGTTAATGGGAAAATGGGATTTCTTCACCTAAGTCCTCCCAGAGCCCCATATTTTCTCGTTAGGCCTCCCATTTAGTATTCCCTTTACCAAACATCCCTAGCATCTCCATAACCTGGGTTTTCCAAGTGATCCAACAGACAGAGAGGGGCATGTCCTTACATGCAAGACTCCTAAAGATTGTATAATTCTTCAGTCTATTCAAAAAATCAAACTCACTTGACCTCTGCATCTGTCTTGTTCAAAAGTGTCATTTGGTAAAAATGGGGAAAAAAAGGCAAGTCTAGAATTTGTTTCTAATCACAAAAGGTTAGCTTACAAGATAATTTGACATGACCTTCTAATGCAAATTAAATCTACTGTTACAAGTCACTTAATTAGGGAATTGATGCAATTTAATTCTACATTTAAGAGTCAATTAATTATGCAATTATGAATGGGTTAATTCTTAGAATATGTTTCATTTTTGATTTATTGTATTAGTAATTATAGAGTCACATGCATTCAATGCATGAATAGTATAAATAGATACCAAAAACAACATTTGTAGGAACCTATTTCCTGAATATTAAAATTATCAAGTCTTATTCAATTATTCTCTAAAGTTTTTCCAGATTTTCTTTAAAAATCTTGGCTCTAACGGTTTCCCTTAAAAGAATCAGATTGCTTTAAGTGGTACCAGAGCTTGTAAAGGCCTGTTACTATGACTAATTAATGGCTAGACAAGCTAAAGATCAAGTGGAAGGAGTTTCTAGGGTGGAATTCCAGAATCTCAAACAACGGATCACCCAACTATGCACTAGATTGGAACAGGCTAGTCTACTGGAAATCAATAAACCCGATGTTTTACGTCAAAAGAGAGAAATAGAGATACCAAATTTTGATGGGCACTTGGATATTGATGATTTCCTAGATTGGTTGCAAATAATTGAGCAATTCTTTGAGGATTTGGATATTCCATAAGGAAAAAGAGTCAACTATGTTGAGCGTAGACTATATGGTGTTGCTCCACATTGGTGGCAGCAAGTCCAACAATATCGTCAAATGGAAGGTCGAGAACCTGTTCATACTTGGCCGAAAATGAAGCGATTATTGAAGGGTAAGTTCCTTCCTAGCAGTTACTTTCAAACCATGCATCAACAGTATCAAAATTGCAAGCAACTAAGTCGAAGAGTTGAAGAGTATACAAAGGAGTTCTGTTACTTGTGTGCTGAAAACAATATTCCTAAATCTGAAAATCTAGTCTCGAGGTACATATATGGACTGAATGTTGGAATTAAAGAGAAGCTTGAGTTACAAACCATTTGGACGATGGATGAGGCGGTTAACTTGGCTCTACGTGTTCAACTTCATATTGATAGAAAGACTAAAAACACTAGACAAGCATCCAAACCAAATTTTTGGCAAGGTAATGCAAATTGTCTCAACTCTACTCCCCTTAGTTCAGATCATAAATCTGATCCAATCACATATCCTACTACAAAATCTGTTGTAACTAATGTTAGAATAGATGGAAAGCCATCCAATGATGAAGAGGATGAAATAAATAAGAAGAAGAGTATTTTGAAGAAAGAGGAGGAGAACAATGTTGGCTTTAATTCTACTGAAATTAAAGAGGTGGATCATGAGTTAGAGAAGAAGAATAAGCGAGAGAATGAGCAAGCATTAAAGCGTGAAATTGTGGAACAAAAGGAGGAGGTATTTGTTGAAATGAATATGGTGAAGGACATTAATCTGAGCAACCGAGATTTCTTAGCGAATGAAAAACAAGATCTTAGTCAAGCTGTCTCATGTCAATGGAGTATAGTCGATGCGAATGATTGTGACAGAGAAGAAGAGTTATTAATGCTAACTGTTCATGCTAACTTGAAGGAATTTCAGACAAGTTTTTATGAGAGAAGTGACATGAATGGGAAGTTATTTGGCACACTAGTAGATTCAAAGGTTGGTTATAATATCTTCATCATTAGCAATACACTTTCTAGTGAGATTTCAGGGATGAAGTTGTTCATTAATGGATTTGATAACCATCGAGTCTGTCACAAGGCTATGGAGAAAAAGATTGCATTGAACAAGGGCTTGGAGCAAATCTTTTCATGGCATGATTGTTGCTTTTGGAAGAAAAGTTCTTTTGCATCTAGGTTGAGCACATTTCCAGATTATTGTGCACAGTAGTTTGCACTTTCAAGCAATGGCTACCAGGTTGTTTTATCTTATGGGATCTTTATGAATACCATGGTGAAAACAAGGATAGTCATGGTGCTAAACTTGGGGACGAGTTTCTCCCAAGGGAGGGGAACTGATGCAAATTAAATCTACTATTACAAGTCACCTAATTAGGGAATTGATGCAACTTAATTCTACATTTAAGAGTCAATTAATTATGCAATTAAGAGTGAGTTAATTCTTAGAATATGTTTCATTTTTCATTTATTGTATTAGTACATGCATTCAATGCATTAGTAGTATAAATAGATTCCAAAAACAACATTTGTAGGAACCTATTTCCTGAATATTAAAATTATCAAGTCTTATTCAATTATTCTCTTTAGTTTTTCCAGATTTTCCTTAAAAATCTTGGCTCTAATGGTGTTTGGAGTATATTTATTCCCTGATTCTTTAAAAGAATCAGATTGCTTTACCTTCAATTTGATTGATAAAATTTTAGTCAAAATTTTGTAGATAGAAGAGAATTATGTGACAGTCCATGAAGGTAGAATTCAAGCTCTTTTGGGACTAAACAGCTATGAGGTGAACCGAACCACTAACACCACTCACCCCCGGGGGGGGGGGGAGAAAAACAAAGAAAAAGAACCATAAATAGTTTCAGAGAGTTATCTTTAAAATAGCTAACGTCCCTAATAAAAATTGAATGAGAAACCATTCGCACTGGGATGCATCCTGACACCTTCCCAACCCACTCATATCCTCCTCCTCCTTGAGAAGTCCTCCCACTACATCAGCAAAATGCCTCCAATAATGCCATCCCACTACCCAAGAAACACCACATTGCAGAGAGTGTAATTATTAAAGAGAGTCCAAATCTGTTTTCAATTAAGTTTTCATATGATAAATCCTGATACTTTCGATCAACTAATCTCTATTATCCACTTGGCTTTTATCCTCTAACTCGGACATTTTCTTCTCACATTAAAAGATATTTAAAATGCAAACATTCTAAAGTGCATCTTCCTACTTTAACACTAGAACCAGGCCTGTTGCAGCTCAATCCTTTTCCCCTAGTCAATTTTTCTAACCTTACATTACTAAAAGTTCTTTATTCCTACTCTTTACTATTTCCTTAATAACCTTAGGCTTTTGCAATATCTACCATCACAACCATTGGGACTGCCTTCTGACCACCATTGTTCCACTGTATTACTAAACACCTCAGAGTTGAGCCAAGTGTTCTAAAACTAGAATTCACACTAGCTTAAAAGTTGGAGAATTATTGCTATCGGAGAATTGAACACCCCCGCCCCCTCCCCAACCCCAAAAAAAATAAAAATAAAAATAAAGAAAAAAGAAAAAGAAAGAAATCAGACTCCGTTTGATAGTGATGTAAAATATTGCCAGCTGAAAACCAACAATAATTTCTGTCAAAGTTTGACTCTCTGAATATCTTCAATATTTCACCCATCATTCTACTTCGCTAAATGCATACAAAAGCCGCCTGCTTTATTTAACCACTCAATGAGCCACCGGGAAACTTTTACCTAACTTATTGCCTTCACCTAATTACCTCCAACCAACCAACCAAAAGGAAATGCCCGTCCTCCAGTCGCTGCACTTACCGGATCAAGCTCATTATCTTCCAAAAGGCTCGCGTACGCTTTTTCTGCCTCATCCCACAATCCCATGGCTTCAAGCAACAATGCTTCCAGCCTACCTGTGATTATATCATAAGAAAACTGATAACAAGAACAATATAGAGCTATTTTTATGAAATTAAGAAACAATTAAAAGATGATAGAAATAAACAATTGCTTAAGACAACTTTTTAATCTCTTTCATTAAGTTATTAACTGAATGCCAATGAAAAAAATAGATGGAATCTAACATTCAGCAATTCAATAGGAAAATTGGAGGATGGACCCTTCAAAAAATTGAAAAGAAAGATATTAGTCAAATGAAATAACATCACCTTTTTTTATCTAAGTGTAACAAGACAAAAGTACATCCTACCAAAAGAATTAAGAACCATTCACTTGTAGCAACAACAAAGTAGGATTTTTAAGAGGTTATGAATTTTTGAACACTTCATGCTCGTGCTTTAACCATATGCTTCAAAAAATGGTGTTGTGGCAATTAAAGATCAAAGAAAACTAGGAAGAAAAATATGTCTATCAACATCTATTTTACAATTTTTGACAGCTGCAGATAGTCATAAAGATGACTCATGGAGCGAAAAGGGAGGGAATGAAGATAAGGACAAGGCAATGTGCCAATTCCAGACACAGGTTTTGAGCAATTTTCCCGCACGAATCATCAAAGTGCAAGAGTGCAAATTCCACAAAAACAATGGGATTGTCATAAAAATTAAGACAAGAAAACTAAGTGCGTGTTTGATTCTTATTATGACAATGAAGTTATAATGAGTTGAAATGAATGGTGGAGATTTAATTGAAATTTGAAATCTGTGGTGATAGTTGGACAGTTGTCTAATCAGTGGTAGGTGAAATTATGATGACAAAGAATAAAGAGAATCAAACAAGTTCTAGCAATAGGTGCTCCGGGAAGAACTCTTTTAAAAGAATGCAACCTCTTCATAGAAAAGCTGATGTTTCAATAGTAAACAATGGGACGCATAGAAACCAGAAAGCTTTACAATATTAGTTTGTTTGTGCCAATTTTATAAGAGTTACCCTTCTTAATAGAAAAGATAACGTGAATGCCCGCTCAAATTCCCATAACCAGCCAAACATAGAAGAATGTTCAAGTTGCACTCAAAGAAGAGGAACTTCAAAAGTCAAGCCTCCAAAGAACAAGCAATGATAACCTGTTCAAAATGTGGACTTCTAAAATCCAAAGAACGTGCAATGTGTATGAAGTCTGCTAGCTTGGAAAATCAACAGCACAGGAAGATTTGGAAACACTTTTCCACACATCCCGATATATCCCGTGTCATTCCACAATTACAAAAATGCAGACAACATTTGGAAGTTTGGTGGAGATTCTTGAAGAAACACTATGTTGAATCACATCGTTTAAAAGCTTAGTGAAGGATGTTAATTATTTATCTGTATCTTCAATGACCATAAGCACTCAAAAAGATAGTATACACACATATTTGTGCTCAAGAAATTAGACAATTTTTAAAACCAAAGTGCATCATCAGCATCACTACAACGAGGCATAAGATTATAGGTTTTTCCTTTATGAGGATATACAATTACAAAGTGTCTCCTACACCTCTATGTCCTACACCTCTATGCTATAATTTTATGGGTTGTCCACATCTTCAAGTCAAAATTACAATAAGGCATAAGTTTATATAATTGAACAGGTCATTTAGTGCAACTGGCAGCCAGTTAGATTAACTCACCAACCCTTCTACTCTCTGGAAACTTCTCCTGTAAAACCTTTATGTATTCCTGCAAATGATTACATATATACATGGCATCAAGTCCATGCTTAAAAATGTTGATCGATTAACATCGACTGCAAGACTACCAAAGAAGCAGGAATTTATAGATCAATTATTAAATATAACAAACAATATAAATTGAATACCAACCATGTGGTAATACATTGTTTTATAAATTGACACATTTAGAATCAAAAGATCAGCCAAAAAAAAAAGGCCACTTTTGAGTAACTTGTGAAATGAGAATTTTCTAGAATCATGTTCAGCTAAGATTTTTCTTTCCCAACTCTGAAAGGCTGAAACCAACAAAAGACAAGCAGTAAAATGGTTGCAACCACACTGCTCGATGATATATTGCAGTTTCAACAACAGAAAGAAAATAGTAAATACGCAGAAAAGCCCGGTTCCGTCCATTAATAGCAAACTGCTATATGCATAATTGAAATCAACATAAAAGCGAAGTACAGAATCTTAAGTTCGAAACAGGAGATTGGAAAGTATCAATTGCTGGAGATAAAAATTATTTCAATTTAGCAATATGTAACCCATGGGAACTAACCAGTCAAACACCATTATTAACTCCTGCAGAGTCGGATCAAAGTGTCGTTATTATACTCATTAAAATGCTTCACCCCTGCCTATAAATTATTTACATCAAAACGACAAACATGCTTCTATGACTATAACATGGTAAGACCCAATTATAATATATTTACATCAAAACGACAAACATGCTTCTATGACTATAACATGGTAAGACCCAATTATAATAAATTGACAATGTGTTTTCAATATTCTCCAAAATCCTATATTCAACTATTGTCATTTATACTATGGAGATTTTGAAAAGACGTATCAATCGCTCTAAGCACTCTGAATGCAATACATGTTTTACATTTACTATTAGCACGTATATTTCTATGACACTAGTAATATCTAATTTAATTGAAACTTTGAGCTTGTTCTTGGTAGGTTTATGTAAAGCAAAAAAATTTATCAATATCAACCCCACTGGGCGGCGGG
>CAVNYN010273320.1:0-39177 GCA_963692815.1 Nyctanthes arbor-tristis | reverse complement strand
GTGCCCTGCACAAGCAAAAGATGTTTAAGAACAGAATCCGGTTTGAACATCGAAGAAATACTAAAGATGAATCTGGAAACAATTGAAGAGGAACCCGAGACAAGGGAGGAATTTGGAGTTGTAACAAAGCGGAGAAAGAAGATTAATTGGAAAGTCAAGACTGGAAGACATCTTTGTATGTCACAACTAAGCCTACAAAAGACTTATGTGCTATTCATGACTGGATTGGCCTCCAAAGGTCACTTGCGTGGACTTCCTAGGTACTAAGTTATTTTCATCAACTGAATGTCATTCAAATGGTTCATAAACTACTTTTCTTGTATGAAATCAAGCCAATTCATTGATTTTTCCATCTAAAGTACTTTGTGAAATGTTCGGTTTTCAAGAACCCCCCTGTTCCGCTCTATAGTACTCGTATTGAACTTTTCCGTAATGTAAATTATAACCAAATGAATGCCTCAATGCTCATTTTTCCAACAAATTCACCAGAAGAATCAGATGAATATTACATACACAAAATTAAAAGTTTCTTGAATGAACAGATATGGGATTCATTCACATCCGGTTAACTTTAACAAGAAACCTTTGACTTCTGTTAACAGATGAATGAGAAAGAACAGGAAGTCCCGACTGACATGTAAAGACAATAGAAGGGTACATTTGATCCATTTTCATTCCCTTAACAAAATCTGCGCAAAACCTAGCAATCTTTCTTGTTAATGCAAGATTAACAGAAAATGGCTTCCAAATCAATTTTCTTGATTGTATTAGCCTCAGGCCTTTAAGTTTCCCATTCATTTTCTTCATCCAGCACAATTTAGGCCTCCCCAACTTGTCATCATCGCCTGTAAGCCGCTGGTAACTTTGTCGCCTATGCCCCTCGAGCACTTGCTGGAAAACCATCTGAACATTTGAAGTAAAGATGGGATAGGGGGAGGTGTGGGGTTTGAGTTTAGAGTTATGAGTTTGAGTGCTGGATAGGTGAAGGGAATGCATAAAAAGACTGAGTTTTTATAGGGTAAAGGCAAATTAGAGAATCTTCATTGGGTATTTTTTCAAACACACAACTCACAAGTCAGTGGAAAGAGCTGAAATTTGCCAGTGTTTGGATTCCTCCAACACATGGCTAAGCATCATACTTTATCTTGGGTGTCAATCCGGGTTGGGTCTTGGGCCGGTACCCACCCAAACCCGCCTTTACTGTGGCTCCATGTCAGACTCAAGCTGGGGCTGAGCCTCAAAACCCGGCTCCGGTAGTAACCGAAGAAAAGATTACCAAATCATATCGAGATTATACCATGTGAAAAATACAAGCCTCGACTTTGCTCAACTCAATCGACCTTACTTCTCTTCCCTTTGATAGTATTGACTATCTCTCTCTCTCTCTCCTCTCTTCTTGGACCTGATTCTGATATTTTGATCATTGGATGATGAATAAAAACAGAAGACATGTGCAATGATGATGTTCATAGTAAAAACTCCAAATTCTGTGGTTACTTGAAGAGAAGGAATGTGGTTGGATTGATAAAAAAAGACAGAAAATCTACCTGTTTCTATATCTTTTGTCAGAGATTAGATTTGAATCCGAAGTCCAATTTGACAGGTATTAGTCAAGCTGAGGAGCCGAGGAATACTTGTCCAAATTATTGTGATTTCTTGTTTACATTCACATCAGAAAATCTATAAAATGAGTTTGGTACATGATCAACATTGAAAGACATTAAAAAAATTGAACCCGATTAGTAGTTTGCCTAGGCATCGATTGAGTTGGTAGACTAGCTGGTTTGATTCCAACGTTATTTTTACGAGATAAATTTATCAACAAAAAAATTTAGCAACTTGAAAATTGTTTACCCATGCATTCTAGACATGAGCTGGGGATAGTATGCTAATGTTGCTTCTAAGTTACTAAATATTTGCGTGCGACTAATTTGCGATCTGTGTATGCCACATTTTTTGATGGGGAATTTGTAAACTTATTATAATCGCCTCTATTATAATCAAGTTTATTTTTCGAATTTTGAACACGTGACAGCACATAATTGGATCATATGTCTTTGATGAAACAAGTGATACGAGTATTTGAAATGACTTGTCTTATCAAAGACGCTTGTCTAACTAACCTTATTTTATAAAATATTACTTAGATCGGAAGAGCGTACAAATAGTATTTTCCTATAATCATATATGTTTATAATTGGTTACCAATCGAGATTCATGTTTACTTATTACTTGGAAATTGGATTAATGACTTTTTCAAACACTACAAACTATGACTATAGTCCATCAATTTCAGCTATTGAATATTGATGGCATGTATGTATCAAGATGGTATACAATGGTAGAGCCAGACACTTTTAGAGGGGTAAGTCTAAGGAGTGAGTCGTATAGCAAATACAGCTAAATCTTTTATATATATAATTTTTTTTTTACACGGAAAAAAAATCTCCAAATTGGTGTCTTTTTTTTTTTTTTTTTTGTGTATAGATCGCCCAATGCTGATCTAGCGTCATATGTATTGGTGTTAGAACATAAATTATAGATAGCATCAATTTAGAGCAAATTAAACCGTAAATCGTAAGGTGAAATAATATGAAAGAGAAAGACCGATTTTGGGAGGGAAAATTGAATATAAACAAATCTGATTCCCCCATTCTATTCTTGCGATCAAATTTGATTGCATAGCCTTATATGAAAAGTTTCAAAAACTCTTAAAAGAGTAACAAAACAAAACGGTAATGATCCAAAAAAAAAAAAGGTTCGAAAGTTCTTGAAACGTTGACGAATGGCGCTGTTCTATCCTATTTCCCTCCCCCGCCAAGTTGGAACTTCATCGTACCATAGAATCACAAACCGGCCTTCCTTCGTCACCTCCTTCCTCAACCACGGCCACCGCCGCTGCCGCTGCTGTGAAGTTGTCGTAACATACAAAGCACATGGCTTCATCGTGCATGATAAGCGTTTATTCCGTATGCCAAACTAACCCTTCTCTTGACCACCCTAAACGAAACACTTCCGTTTCCTCTCTATCCTTGCAATTTGAAAAGCCCTTCAGGGCCGCGCATTTTCCCGGCCTCAAGTCCCGCGCTGGGAACTCGAAATTTCCTTCTTCTGTGTCCTCGGCTTTAGTGACTCCTGACTTTTCGGTTTTGAGTGAGGAGGCCTTTAGAGGACTCGGTAATGATGGGTTTCGGGAAGGGTCATTGGATGTTAGCGAGGAAGATTCTGAAGGTGGAGGGCTTGTGAATGAAGCTGGAAATGGCGAGGGTCAACTTGATATTTCGAAATTGGGTTTGCCTCAACGTCTTGTGGATTCACTTAAGAAGCGCGGAATTACGGGGCTTTTTCCTATTCAAGTACGTATCGATTCTGGAAGTTTATATATTCTGTGCAGGAAAATATGTGTCTTTCTGAGTGTGCATCTTAAATTGTGAGGTCAAATAGTTAATTTGATGGTTGTCACGGTGTGTTTGGCGAGGTTCAATTCATCTCATGTGTTCTAATACTGGAAATGAAAATATAGAGAGGTTATAAAAATAAAGGGTACAAGAAAGAAAGTATAGTGAAATTCATGTTCTTGATAATTCATTGTTCTTCGGGAGTACTTAGATAATAGATAGAATCTGAATGTTTAAGAGGCCTCGGAAACTAAACCAGCTTCCATATCATGGAAAGTGGAGAAAAAAAAGAAAAAACTAACCTTGAATCTGTTCTATACGTACTCCAAAGTACCTACTCCATCCTCCTTTGGCAAAATCAGGAACCTACACGTGGATTTAGGGGGCCTATAGGCCCCTTGAACGCACATGAAAGAGATCGGCATTGGCTAGAAGTACTAAGTCTATGGTACTTCTGGATTACTTGAAAATTTTCCCCTGGATTTCAATTGTGTCCGGGGAACCCCTGCATAGCAGCATTTACGGGGGTGCTGGAGGAAATATGAGAGGGCCCATGAGTCGGCATTGCTTTGCCAGAAGCCAGAGGTGTATTGCAACTTCTGTTATTAAAACTGTCTACCTGTGATGTCTTTGCTTTGGCTTTAGTCCCAAAAAGAGTAAGCCTACCTTGTAGTATCGAAAGAGTTGCTGGATGATGGCCTGTTATGTTTACCAACAAAGTACTTTCGTAGAGGAGATCTGTTCTAGAAACTTCTTTATCCAGTGTTTTTTACGTTCCTAGAAAAATTCTTAGCGACTGTATGAAATTGATTTTTCAAGTAGTGATTTTCTGTAAAGTAATTTCTTTTAAGAATGTCTACATTTAGAAAGTATGGAAATTTTATGAGTAAAGTAATTTCTTTTAAGAATGTCTACATTTAGAAATTATGGAAATTTTATGAGTATATGTGAAAAATAATGTACTTTTTAGAAGTATGTTGGGAATGAGTGTAAGGGAAGTGATTTTTAAAAAAAAATTACATAAAATAAAACGGCTTCTTTAGCAATTTAGTGCTTCAATTCTTGTGATAAAAATTTGTTTCTTTCTGCCCCCATTTAAGAGACAAGAAATTCCTCTTGATGCAATCGGTTTGTTCTGAGTGATTTCTTTCTCGCATTTGGCTTGCATAGAGAGCTGTACTAGCACCAGCACTCGAAGGGCAATATATAATTGCTCGTGCAAAGACTGGGACAGGAAAGACATTGGCATTTGGTATCCCAATACTCAAAGAGCTTTGGTGAAGTTGAACAAGGAAGAGGTTCTTTGAGGTAAACATTATGACACAACACAAAAAAAAAAGCACTTCTTGTGTCAGTTGATTTAAGATCTAAGGCATGGGCGGCTTCCCAAGATCATGGTCCTTGCACCTACTATAGAGTTAGCCAAACAAGTGGAAAAGGAATTTGAAGAGTCTGCTCCGTATCTGAACACTATCTGCGTCTACGGAGGAGTTTCATATATCACACAGGAGAGCGCACGTTCTCGTGGAGTTGATATTTTGGTTGGAACTCCTGGCAGAATTATTGATCTGATCAACAATAACAGTCTGAAATTAAGTGAAGTTCAATATTTGGTCCTCGATGAAGCAGATCAAATGCTGGCAGTTGGATTCGAGGAAGAAGTGGAGGTCATTCTGTAAACCCTTCCTTTGGAGAGGCAGAGCATGCTTTTTTCTGCCTGGATGGGTAAAGAAATTGGCCAGGAAGTATCTGGATAATCCTCTGACAATTGACTTGGTAAGTTTTCATGCTTCCGTATGCACATTTATTAGAATGCTGGTTAGCACATCATATTGACAAATGCATTTATCTCCTATTAGGAGTTGAGAGAAAATAATATTTGCAATATACTCTACATGAAGTTTGATGTGTTTTTTATTCATCGCGCTTATGCTAGTTTTTTCTTAGATAGAAATTTCATATAAATCCTTGTTCACGTATATTGTGAAATAATATTTAGTAAATCATAATGGTTCCCCCCCCCCCGGCGCGGGGGTTTGGCTGGTGTGAGAATATTAATGATTTTCCTATGCTTTGATTCCCCATTCTATTTGTTATCCTCATTAGGTTGGCGACCAGCAACATCTAAACAAATTATTCTCAGTGATCTTGTGAAGGTACGAGTTAGGAAATTTTTGTTTACAGTTACTTTTATTCATTAGACCCAGTGACGATGTAATAATTCTTGAATGGGAGAGAATTTTTCTTTTCGGGATGGTGGCGGGGAAGATGTGGGGAGGGAGGTAGTAGTTGAACCCCTGACCTGATTTTTTAGAGAATCACATCGAATCAGTGTACGGGACAACAAGAACTGGGAAAGGGAAGAGACTTGTAGACACATGCTTTTATGGATTTTTAGCCCCTTTTCTTGTCAGGTCTATGCAAAGGGTGGAAAGACCATTGTTTTCACACAAACTAAACGAGATGCTGATGAAATCTTCTTAGCATTAACAAATAGCATTCCATCAGGGGCCCTGCATGGGGACATTTCTCAACACCAGCGAAAAAGAACGCTAAATGGTTTCAGGCAAGGGTGATTTACAGTACTTGTGGCCACTGATGTTGCAGCTCCTGGACTGGATATCCCAAATGTTGATCTTTTAAGTTTGTATTGAATGCTTTCACATTCTTTTGCTACCTGAGATGAAGAAGCTTTTTAGGTTTTTGTTACAGAATGTCTTAGAACCCTTCGAATGATAAAGTATTTGAATGAGCTAGTTAAATTGAGTGTTCTTGTACAATTACAACATTGAATCTTTTACTAGTTGGAGTTCAGGCAGTTCTCTGCTATTGTGTTGCGGGTCTATCTGATAAGTTTACCATATTCTCCTAGAATTTAGTCTCTCCCTCTGGCTCCACTTGTAGACTATGGCTTTATATTGTTCTCTTATGTCTTTTAGTTTTGCTAATTGTTTTTCTAGCAGTTTGAAACACCTTCCTTGGACTGCATAAACTTCAAATATTGCATCTTAAATAACTTAGTTTTAACTTTGAGAACTGGGGTCCATTTTCTTATGTTACTTAGGTTATCCATTACGAGTATCCAAACGACCCGGAAACTTTTGTTCATCGTTCTGGGCGGACAGGACGTGCTGGAAAAGAAGGCAAAACTGTTTTGATTTTCACTAGCGGCCAGAGGTGAACAGACATGTCTCTTGAGCGTGATGTTGGTTGCAAATTTGAATTTATTAGTCCGCCATCAATTCAAGAGGTTATGGAGTCATCGGCTGAGGAAGTAGTGGCTACCCTTAGTGGAGTTCATCCAGAGCCTGTCCGGTACTTCACCCCAGTTGCACAAAATCTGGTGGAGGAACAAGGGGTGGATGCTCTTGCTGCTGCCCTTGCAACATTGAGTGGTTTTTCTCATCCTGCATCGTCACGATCTCTTATAAATAATGAACAGGTGGATGTGGGACCACAAGTTTTGCTTCGTTGTTTTAACTTCTATAGTTGTGCTTTGCCCTTAACTTAATTGCTTAGGGAAGTATGCCTAACAAATTCACTTAAAAACTTCCTTCTTGATCCTTCAATAGATCGGCCAACTAATTTGGTAGAGATGACTGTAGATTTTCTCTTCTAATTTTGATACACAGTCTGTTCTTCTGCATCTGCTTGTTCATAGATTCCTTAAAAGATGGGTTTTGACGACCCAGCTACTCCACAAGAAAATCATTGGCTTTTGATCACTATGTGCGTCTTTTTTCTTGTATTGACTATTGAATTTACACCATATATGTGCTTTGTAGGGACTGGTTACCTTACAAGTGATGCGTGAAGCTGATTATTCTCGAGGATACCTATCTGCTAGATCTGTCACTGGGTTTCTCTCTGATGTTTATTCTGCAGCTGCTGATGAAGTAGGAAAAATACACTTAGTTGCAGATGAAAATGTGTGTGCCACAGAAACCAAGTCAATTTTTTTCCCTTTGCTGCTTAAGTACAGGAGTTTTTATCATTTGGCTACGCTCTTCAGGTGCAAGGTGTGGTGTTTGATCTTCCAGAGGAGATTGCTAGAGAGTTGCTGAACAAAGAACTACCACCTAGGAATACAATTACTAATGTCACCAAGGTGATGCCGAAGATATTTCACTGTATCAACTATTAACAGTTAATTTTCATCATTTCAGAAGGAAGGGAAAAAGAAAAAGTGAGAACAGTTAATTTTCATATTTGGATTTCTTTGTGTATGTGCCATGTTAGTTACCTGCGTTACAAGATGATGGACCTTCAAGTGATTACTATGGCAAGTTTTCTAATACCGATAGGCGATAGGCGCTTGTGAATAGGGTAAAGAGACGAGGGAAGTTTTAGATGTTCACAAGATTGGTTATATCGCGATGACGACGATGACGATGACTTTAGGCAAGGTGGTCGTGGTGGCAGAAGTAATCGGAGCGATTGGCTAATTGGTGATAGGCAACCAAGACGGTCATCGCCTTTTGGAGGCCGGGACAGATATGTTTTTGTGGTTCCATTTTTCCTGCAACATTTTGTTTGGACTATGAATAGCAGAAGATCCAAAATTTAAATAAAAAAATTAATTAAAAAAATAAATAGATAAAACAAAAAGGGATTGCTGTGGTCCTGAATTCCAAATTTTGCCCGGTTCAGGCTTCACCTACTAATGGGAATGTGCAATGAGAATGAATTTCCACATGGATGGACCACAGATCTATTTAAATTATTTTAGTGGCTAATTGGACTACAGTTACACTATAACAATGTTGTTTTAGTTTAGTTTATGATTGCTACAAAAAGGAACAGCGTTTTCATCTGCTAATTACAGAATAATGTCAATAGTAAGGAAAAAAAGATGGCCTCTATTCCTAATAGCCAGGAATATAGGTTGCATTTCCAAGCTCTTTGGCAACGTTCCTAAATTTCTGTTCCATCTGTTGCCATGGAATGGAAAGATGTGTTTACCGTACCGAGTCTGTAGTGAATATTTATTATACCAATTAACCTGTCTGTATTTGATTTGTGTTCCCATATATTTTTTTGACAGGGGAATCGGGGGTGGCGAGATCGTTTCACCTGTGGACGGACTGACCACAGGGCATCAGAATGCCCTTCCAAAAAAGGCTATTAGTTCCGTTGTTGACTATGTGATGCTCTCATCGCTGCTTATACAGTTTACTGGCTTTTCAAGACTCTTCTAAATATTCACGTACCGTCGAAATTACATGCTGAGATTGCTCAGCTTCAACCTTCACCACCTCGACTTTCTATGGTCAGCCAACTGTACCTTTTGCGGGAAGATGCTTTGGTAAACGAAGACTGTTTGCTGTAAGTTATGGGAAATGCGGGCAGACGTCATATATGTTAGATGTACATGTTTTACCATCCAAGTTTTTCCATTGAGTGACTTTGTAAAACACGTGCAATTAGCCATTTTTGACATGCATTCTCCAAAATCATTTTTCAGTTGCTGATCTTTATTTTAATTATTCTAAACGATAATGTTCGGTTTTAGCTTTTTTCCTCACAAAATCATTTTTCTTTCATTTATCGAATTCACCACCCACTCTGGCCTACCCTCTTAACACCAATTTGGATTGAAATGAAGAATTAACCCATGCCATATTTGCCTGCGGACATGACGTGAAAACCCTTTCTCAGTGAATTATATGCTCAGCCAATGAAAACGATAATTTTTTTTCCTTATTTACTTGCAAGTAAACTTGTAACTGTTCAAGCTTTGCCAGACAACGTATCAATGCAGGAAGGAACAATCTGAAGTTCTCAATTTAAAAATATTGTTGATATGTACGAATAATAAATACAATGGTACGTGTTTGATCCCACCAAATGCTAGACAGAGCGACGGGCATCTTACATACGGGAAGTTTCCTGGCAATACAATGGAAAAATCTTCAACCTCAATCTCGTCACACGATAACCAGCAAGAAAATTGATGACATATCTAAAACAACAGTTCAAGTATACACGAAGGGGACAAGCGGAGACTAAAGGAATGAAATGTGAAAGCCATCTACATCACATGGGAACCGTCAAACATGTCTCGATGCTTCTCAACATATGAGAATGCTTCATCATCCTCCCAGATCTGTCTCACCATGTGATTTTTTAATGCTTCCTAATTCCTTGGTATGATAAATGAACAGGATGCAAAAAGTTTCAGATCTCCATAGAAAATTGGTAAAAGAATCTGACATGCTGCAGTGTAAGTTTGGTTGTCAACTGAAGTCCATCAATGAAAGCTCAGGACGGACGCCAGTTGGTTGATTAACTGGTTGATTTGGGACGTCAGGTGCTGTGGTTTGTCCAGGTGGAGGACTTTTGGATTCTGGCAGGACATTTTCTGCGGTTCCATTAGTTTCTGAAACACTGGGCGGCAACATTCGGTTCTGATTTTCTGATGTTTTATCATTAACATCAGGAGGTGGTGCAGCTGTCGATTCTGGGACTGGAGGAACAGTAGCATCTGGCTCGGGTTGTGCTGGAGCACCTGACTCGGGGGTTGAAGCAGCAGGTTCATGTGCAGGCTGAGCTTCTGATTCTGTTGTGACGGGGAGACCCGATTCAGAACTCTGCGGAGCAACAGATTCTGTAGTGAGTGCAGCACCTGACTCAGGCGTAGTAGATGCATTTTGTGGTGTGGGTGTAGACCCTTCCAACAACAAGGGTTTTCCAGGTTGCTGTTGCGAATTCTGCAGAGCAGGACCAGGTTTTTTCTGGTTAGACTGACCTGGATTTGGACCATATAACGACGCCATGCCAGGAGGTAGAATTTCAATTGGTGGCTTCTTTGCTGCATCTTGCAAGCTCGTGAGCTTCGATTCCTCAAGGGAAGCCAAAAATGCAGCCGCGGCATCCATTTTGGTAGACGGAATGTGTTCCATCTCCTTTTGCAGTATCTTGTTCCATGTTTGAACTAAGTTCCTTAATGAAGGTCGACCATGAGCCTGCAGAAGAAGAGGCGATCAGATTGTTATTTAGGAATGTTACAAAAAAAAAAAAAAACATGAGTTTTCAGTATCATACATGAGCATGGAGCACAGCCTCGGCAAGCATCCCAGTCTCTTGCCATGCCTTCTCCATAAGTGCATTGTCTCCTAACAGAGCAGCAGCAAAGGCAGCTTCCCGTCCTGAACCAACTGAAATCAAATTGTTCACCATATTCTGCAAAAGATACATGCATAGAGTCACCAGACAGAAAACAAGAAGTAATAACTAATAAGCATTATCGACAAGGGTAATCATTACCAAAAAAGAAAGTAGCCAGGATTCAGATGCAGAAAATTCCACAATATATTTATGCAACAAATTAATAAACATCTAACAAACTTCTTATGCAACAAATTAACAAACATCTATACTTGACATGCTTCCTTCAATAAATACATTTCAATTATAGTTTCCATAATAACAAATGACTTTGGTTGTCACCGAGGCAACCGATAAACATATAATTAAGTTTCCCCTTTTGTTTTTTTTTTTTTTTTTTACTACCCTTCTGACCACGGCAAGATACCTCTGATGAACCCAAAAACTTATTTTTCATCTGTTTAAGAATCTATAATTGACTGAAACAAAGAAATAGCAATGTTCAGTAAGCACACCAGTATAGAGATTCATTCATGCAAATATCTAAATATTAAAGGTTAACCAACACTGAAGAGTCAATGAATTCAAGAAAATATTCATAGGATGGAAAATGAAGATATGGTACGGTAAAAACTTCACATGTTTTCACTGAAGGCATTTATTAAGACCACTGCAGAATAACGAGAAAAATTGATTACACATAGAAGGATAAAGTTTGAATGCATAATAGCCATCTTAAATGGGGCAAGAGAGAACATCAGTGATCATTGGTTAAGGCATCACCATATATATCAAGTGAAGACAACTAATAACATCAATGAAATTTAAAAATATCACAGAGAAAAGAAACACTAAAGGCACTATGGAAACACACTTCTACTGAAACTAACCGAATACATGGAGAGATGAATTTCAGTAATCAACAAAGATAGAGCTGAATATGGAGGATTTTATGCTGGCAACCAAATTAACATTAGGCTCATTTAATTCAGTTGCCTGCACTGAGGCCCATTTGGATTGAGTTGCAGCATAAATGCATTTATACATTGCACACTTAGATGAATTTATATGGTAATTTTCCATGATCAAGTTTTCTCAAACATAATCAAGAAAGTTAGCTGAAAGAATTACCAACTCATATCAACTCCCCACTGTTTAAAACTTGTGCACATCATTGAGTTCACGACATTATACAAATAGCACAGACTGAAAAAGATCGGAAGATGAAGACATACGCTAAGCCGTGTCAACTCCCCATGATTTGCAAGGCGTAGAGCAAGTCCTCTTAACTCATGACCTCTTAAAGCTCCTTTTACTGAAGCAGCTGCAGCTAGCCTCTTGATTGCCTCACGAGCAATGTCAGCTTGTCCTGTTGCATCTGCAGCATCAATAAGATCCATGAACTCCTTGGCAAATTTAACTACTCCTTGAACAGCATCCACTATATTTTCCTTCTTTGAAGATAAATTCATAATGTCATTCAAGTCCAACCCCAAAGCTTCTTGTCCTATATCCCTGCTGTTGCTCATAGTTAGGAGGCATTGAAGGGCTCTTTTCAAATCATTACTCTGCATTGCCAGGTCAAACTCCAATCTTTTGGAGATGCCAGGCAAGTGAAGTGCTTCAGTGGCATAACCCATCCCAAGCATAAATTGTGCTAAATCATCGTGATGCTCTCTCCCTAGCCTACTTGCCCATTTTACTGCGCTAACAGCATCTCCATATGCTGCAAGACAGCGACAACGGATACCAGGATGGCTGAGTGATATTGCATGAGCACACATGTATCTATCAATTAGCCAAAGGACACCACCATCTTTCACCCCTGCAACTACAAGGGGTCCAACAGGTCTTTTTTGCTCTCCCGGAAATCTAGTAACAGCCACCGCAACCCCTCCACCACCAACAGCAACCTCATTGAATCTCCTTTCTTCCATCTCTTTTGGTATAGATGAATCATCTCCATCCAATTTAGATTGTTTAGGCAATGTTAAAAATGGAGGTATCGAGGGAGCATGCTGAAAAGAAGCTAATCTGACAACCTGCAACATCGGAGGTCTCAATTTTATCCTCTCTTCTGAGGTGGTTTGTCGGCCATCAACTGCTATTAATGCTAGTTCTCCATGTTCTGTAACTGCTCTTGCTTGTGCCTCTTTAAGCTTCATTTCTTCTTTTTTTCTTTTTGTTTCAATGTCAATAGGTGCAATACCAGCATCCACAAAAACACACTCGATTGTGGTCGGGGTGGCAACAAATAATTGCCTTCGGTGCCACACAGCCCCAGTAGCAAAAGGAATTGCCACATCACCCAAGTACCGAAACTGAGGCCGCAAGGAAGATATGACAATATATTGTTGATAGGCAAAAGCACGATCTCGACAGTTTGATCCCACGCCGTCCATTCTGGTTGAGGCAGGAGACCTCCCACAGGTTGAAAGGTTTCCCAGCTGTATAATTGGAAGTTCTGAGGTGCCGCATCAGTCGAGGATTTTTGTGAAGAAAATCCATCGTCCATGGAGCTAAAAGAAGAAAGATTGCTATTTCCAAATCCTGACAAGGGCATAGACTGAATTGTAGAAATGGATGTGGCTGCCCCAGGGCTAATCCTTCGTGACGTTCGATAAGCAACACCTAGTAGCGCACCTCCATGCAAAGCAATAACTGGTTCATTGCGGGTACCAACCGACCTCATTAATATATTTGAGGTTCCATCATCAAGCAGAATACGAACTTGAACACTAGCGGATGAAGCTGCTGAAGCTGCAGCCGCTGCCGCTTGTGCGGCAGCTGCTGCAGCTTCCTTTGCTTTTCTTGATGAGCCGCCTTTTGGGATTATTGGCATTCTGGGAGGTAATGCAGATTCCAGCAGAGCAAACCGGTCCCTACAAGTGTCCCAAGCCAAAAGCCTTGCACTGCCTGAATCAACGATAGACCAATCACTGACCTTGTAAACCGAGAAATATGGAATATCAGGCCATACAATGGCTACAAACCTGCAAGAAAGAAAGAGAGAGCAAAGCAATCAAAAAATTGATGGAACAACAGTAAATTCCGGAAATTAAAATGAATAAAGAAACACCAAAGACATCTAAAGCAGCCAAACAAATAGAACATGATGGCCAAAATATATTTGAAGGCTACTAGGGTAATATTGACACTAATGTATCTCTGGAAACAAATAATTTTTATCAGCATGCTCAATAATAGGTAGATAGAAGTGCAATACCACTTACTTCCCTGAACTGCTCACAGAAAGAACTGAGTATGATTCATGTGGAACAGGAGTACTAATATGCTTTTTAATTTGTTTAACATGGATTTGTTCTGCTGTATCCCCCCTAAGCCTTCCAGCATCAGTCAAGGAGCCATTACTTCCAAGAACTGGGTTGGCAGTGTTAGACAATTGAAATTGTAGCAGCTTTAATTCCCTTTCAACTACATATACAGCAGCATGTTCTCGACTTTCTGATGGAGTTGGAAGTGGAGCCACAGGTGGAAGTGATTTGGAATCGAATTCACATACAAGAACACCAATGTTGGTCCCAGTAGCAACAAGATGGGGCTGCAGAGAATGTGCAACCATCGAATACACCTACACATGAATTCAGAGACTAGATGGTCATATGAATCCCAGACTAACCACTCACTGCAGTTGAAATTCAACACACTGAAAACAGAGTTGTGCTATTTGAACAAAGATGGATACAAAAAGTGAAACAAAATTGACACATGGCAGAACCCTATTTATTAACACATCACATCGCTTTTAAATCAATGGCAACACATAGGCCACATATCAATTTTGTCAAATTCTCTGTCCCCCCTTTTGTCCAAATAGAATTATTCAAACAGATAACATATTCATACCCTAAGCTTCTTGTGTGATGCAAGTAGTTGAGGCGGGACTAGTGAAGAGAGTTCACATAGTGGTCTCGTAAGAGCTGAGTAAGTGGGATGCTCAATAGCCCTGCAAAAGATTCAACAGAAAATCCACGTTATCCTCAAACAAGGATAGACTAGAGGGATTGCCATGTCAAGTTTTCTTCAAGCATGTCCTTCAGTTAACAAAACCCAAGACTAGATTTCAAGATAATCAGAATAAGTAGATGGACGATACGTGACAATTGCACGTCGTGCTACAGAGAGGTAGCATGCGTACCATATATGGGAATCTTTAACACACGTCAAAATATCAAGATTTGGCGCTCGAGGGTGGCACCAAGATGCCACGCTATGACAAGCTAATTTGGAAACGGGTTTTATTCGACGCAGTTCCTGGAGTGAGGAGAGGGTTAAAAACAGAGGTATGCTATTGATTTAACACATTAATCAGAATCACTAGGGAACCTTGAATGAAATTGTGTCCCAGATGGCTAATGTTTTGTCAGCACCAATTGAGTAAGCTGCGGTGCAGCACCAACCACTCGAGATAGCTCAACTGCAACAACCCCGCCGTCATGTGCCTAATAATATCATTGGAAAGGCAAACAGCCATTAAAATTACCATCAAAACAGATACAAAAATCAGTGGGAGAAATGCTCTTAATTAGTGAATTCTAAATTCTTATCCATAATTAGTACAAGTAGAGATAGTTACTTTTAAGCTCAGCTTGGGAACAAGTTCTCGTGAATCTTGACCATGGTCGGCACTCCAAAGTACAAGCAAGCCATCGCTACCACCAGAAACCAGCAGTGACTGTGACAGATTAACAGAAAAGAAGTGAATTGACTAGAGAGAGAGACCAAACAAGTTGATGCATATCCATATTTTACCTCATAACCATATCTGCAGTTGGGGCTTGGGGGGCATAGAGATTTCAAAGCAATGAGAAGAAAATAAAATCAAAGATATACCCTAGACACGAGAGATTGCCTTATAATTTCTATTGTTCATCTATTTCAGCAAGGAGCAAAGGAGACTATATACCATGATACTCATGTAGGAGTCAAGAAAGAAGAAAGAAAGCAATGACAAGCAAACCAAATTACAGTAGGGTCAGGCAACGACAATGTAAAACATTGCCATATACTTCTCTGCAAGCAGATGCAGTTGATGTAAATCATATTCAGTGCATCAGATGTTATAACAGTCAATAATTAAATAAAATTTCACAGTAATTTATAAAATATATGAAGCCATCAGTTCATGAAAGCTGGGGAGACTATCAAAACTTAATATATTAGCAATATATTGGTCAACCCATATATCTGAGGTAGCCAACAATAAGTTAATATTTGCCATTTTCCATGTTTCTCCAATTTGTTCTAGACTTCAATAACTCATGCTTATAGAAAAAATCGTGGCCCTAGAAGAGGATGGCAGTGAATCAATTGCTTCTTAGAAGTGACATTCATTTCTGGTAGTAGTTTGTATCCAGCAAGTCTCATAGGATCCTGCTATAGAACTGAACTATGATATGACACCTTCCCCTATTAAGTAGGTATTACCACATCAAATGGAAGAAAAGACGATTCTTGTCTTGAAGACGTATGCTTCTGTTGCTTAGAGATCCCGTTTTCTTTCCGAATCGAAGAGTAATAAAGAGGTTAGAGGTCTTTAGAGACAATAAGTTGAAAATTGACATAATCTCAACAGGTTTGTGTTAATCAACCTTGACTTTCACAAGGATCATAAGAAGACTACTCAAGTCTGGCTAAGATCCTTCATTTTCATGCGGAAATTCATAAATTAAAAATTTATCAACATTTGCAAAACATAGTTGAATTAACATAGTACTCATCATGTGTGTGCTTTATGTTCAATCCATGAATGAAATCATTAACAAGATACAAAGTTCTTAATTAAAGTTCTACTAGAACGTTTTATCGGAGAATAGTCTAGCCACTTCAGCTATGTTACAGAATCTTTAAAGCTTCATTTAGTTGTCAATCATATTTCATAAATTCTTCTCTAATTCAAGGCTGCAGCCTCATTTGAAACAGAAAGTCTCCTATCCATTTGTGAGATCAAAGTAACATGAATGAGCCGAACAAGATAAAAAAGTAACCCTCAGAATAACAATCATATTCTATATATCCTAGTCCTATATTAACTACGATCAAATTTATAATAACAAGCTAATCTTCAAATATAGAGTGCTTACAGGCACCATGGATTCTCACCCCCTTGAAACTCCATATTCCTTCTGTGACATCTTAAATGATATTGGACCACCCTGGGCCCTCCCCCAACCACTCCCTATATTCCCCAAAACCAAGCGCACCTAACTTCTTCACTAAGCATTTAAGCCAGTTATCAACCATTTGTGCTATTTCAAAGGTGAAGGAAGTTCACTGTTCTCGATCTCAAACACCTAAACATCCCACCACACATAGGAACTACAGACAACCAATTCATTATCAATCTTAAAGTGTCGCCTGGAATTGATAATAATTATCTTGAATTAGATTTTGAATCCTTCTGGTCCCCCAAAAACTAGATGAGAAACTTTGGGTTAGCCATGCAGAAAGATATAAGGCGGCAGACTAATTGAGAAATTACCTCGCCTGTAGAAGCCATGAAAGTCATCAAACAAGAAATTGATCCCTTATGACCTCCCGTATATCTTCGGGCAAGCTGCAGCATGAAATGGAAGCTTCAGATTATTTCTGTCTAGCTCGAAGTGGAGTAACTTGAGGGGTAAAATTGTAGACACCAAAACACTATAAATGGTAGACCTTCCAGGTTATCATAGAGAGAACCCTGATCACACCATCGGATCCACCAAATGCCACAAGAGGATCATCATTGGCAGCTGATCTACACAGGAACTCCATGCTGCAGGTATAACAAATGAATTGGTCAAGCTAGTCAATTCTTTAAAAAGTAAAATACCATATGATTCTTATCACCCGTAAAATAAAAAACTAGCAAAACACTATAGATACTTGTAATATATGCTCTCATCTCTACCAACAGCCAGGCAGAAAATAGTGTTTGAAGTTTCTTTGGACATTATAAGAATTTTAAAACAAGTTTTTCACCTTACAGGCCATAATTATTAGATAACTGACAACAAAGAAACTGCATCGATATTTTCAAACTAGATCCTTTTATTAAGAAAAACCCAGACAGCTTTTCGGAGGTGTATCCCAGCAACGATGACCAATTTAATCAATTAGCTTTCTCTGTCTGAATACGAACACCAGCCATAAGCCAACAACATTGGGTTTGGCCATTACTCGGTGGATCTATTTCCACCTGAGAAGATCAAGTATCAGTTCTTGAAGATAAACTACTCTGTCTTCTTATACAACTCTATTCGCCAACCTATGATCAAACAGTGGAAGGAATCTCCATCTTTACAAAACAGTGAAGCTCAATTGCCATTATCATATGGCAAGAAGCACTACCTATCAGCCATGAGAATGTCATAGACAAGAGTTTTCTTATCGAGTAGCCTTCAAATAAAATTATAAGATCGGACCTTCTATGCACAGTGAGCAAGTACATCAAGTAAGCACCAAAAGATGTAATTTCTATAGGAAGCACAAAAATTAACTAAAAGAGTACATAGATTCAAGACTTGCCACAAAAGTGATCTATTGTCCAGATCCTGCTTTGGCACATCTTTGCCACGCATTGTTCCGATCTCTAGAAAAATAGCTTTATTCTCACAACATATAACCAGAAAATGGCGTCCTTTTGTTGAGGGAGCAGGAGAACTAAAAGCTGAGGTTACATTATTCACGGCTGGAGGAGCTTCAGAGGCAGCAGAACGATTACCCCAAAGTTGCCAATATCGTACATCATCATCATAAAAGCTAACCTGTTTAACACTAGAACAGATCGGAAGAGCAGTCTCAGGCATAATAGAAACACGGAATAAAGGTTGCAAAGAAGTCAAAGAAAAGGACGTGGTTATACCTTCCACCCCGTATTGCTTCAGTGGGTTTTCCTCGTGGGTCTTGTAAACAAATAAAAGATGAAAAAAACATAATATTAGCAATGCCTCCACTACAAGACAGAATCAGTTCAGGCAGTAATTGGCTATTAGAACTGGAAAGTAGTCTCCCGATAAAAGCAGCGTGTCATATTTCCTTGACATAGTAAACAATTTTCTAACTTGTAATGTGGACAATCAAATGTCTCTAGAACCTTCTTATGCTTAGAAATTTGACCGCACTCCCTCACATCCAAAAATATTGATGTTTCCTACACATAAAATCTCATTACAAAATTGACTCTCCAAGCAAAGTTCGTGCCTGAGTAATAAGGAAGTGTACAACTACACATTCAATTTTACTTTATTTAGACTCCTTCACATCCAAGAAAGAGTTTAATTTTTCCCACAAGCAGAACTTCATCGTAAGATTGCCGAAGTGATCAGGATATGTAGTATCACTGGACATTCACAATATGCCCAATGAATAATGCAGCATGTATCCCACCAGTCATTAATTAAGATTGGCCACCAAGGAGTGTGTTCCCAAGTAAACGGGAAATGTTTTGCCCCATATTTATATCCTACATCTAAAAAGACTTATCTCAAAAAGAAATCAAATTCACTTTGCAGGTCTAAGATCATTCTTTCAAGACCTGAAGATATAGAATGACAACATATGTACATCCACAGTTCACATTAAAGATCCAACTGTAGCAACAGCACACCAAGTGTTTGACCTAAGTTCCCCCCCACCCCCAGCTCCTTGCCACACGGAAACTCTGGAAGGGACATCATTGTACTACTACATTTCTTCCATAAACGAACAGCAAAATTCATCAAATACCCATACATCATATCATGATGTAAACGGGAAATGTTCTGCCCCATATATATCCTGCATCGAAAAAGGCTTATCTCAAAAGAAATCAAGTTCACTTGGCAGGTCTAAGATTTCTTTTCAAGGCCTGAAGATATAGAATGACAACATATGTACATCCACGGTTCACAGTAGAGATGCAAATGTGGCAACAGCGCATCAACCGATTGACCTATTGACCTAAGTTCCCCCCCTATCCCCAGCTCCTCGCCGCAAAGAAACTCTGGAAGGGACATCATTGTATTACTACATTTCTTCCATAAATGAACAGCAAAATTCATCAAATACCCACACATCATTTCACGAGGTAACGTGTCAAATGCTAATCATGTCAAGATTCAGAGACCCTTGGTTAACAATCCTTCAGTTCAGATATATATATATATATTTATTTACTTTCTTGCGTGTAGCACGTTTATAAATTAGTGAAAATGCACTGATACACATATCAAACACGCTGCAAATGCAGAAGTTACCTGACTCGCCCTCCGCCAGCTTCTCTAACTTAGCACCGACCAAACGCCTTTCATCTACACCCCCAGCTTTCAGCTCATAAATCACCTAAGTATTAATCAATACGAGGAAAAAGAAATTTAAAAATCCCCAAACAGAAGGCCAACTTTCGAATAAATCCACAAACCTACCAATCCAGAACCCAAACTAACAAAAATAAACATACGCAAAGAAAAAATGAAGTAAAAATTAAAACCTGGCGATGTTCCCAATTCCAAACGGAAACGTGATCCGATGCATCGGCGGTCACGAGCCACGGGTGGGTGGGGTGGAACTGAATCTTCACGATCTTGTCATTCGTGGGACGAAAAGCCCTTAACCGCAGCATTTTTTGGCACTTGTCACCTAATGCTAGTAACTAAGCAATGGATCTGATTTAAAAAAATCAACAAATTTAACACAACTGCTCTAACTGATTCTGCAAAAAAGTAATGCTCTTCAACAAAAGGTCGGGACTTAGGTACCAATTGGCCCGAATTCCAAGCATTCCAATGGATCTGGTATAAATTCAAGCTCTGCGAATCAAGAGTTTGATAAATCAATTAAATGATACAGTGGAATTTTGCTAAAACCGTTCAGGAGAGAGCTTCTCCCCCCTTCTCTACTTTTCGCTTTGTTTTTGTCTTTGCACCCCGCACCCGGTACGGTAATTTATGCAAATTCCGTTTTAGTCCTCTAACTTCATGGTATATTGAAACACATACCTAAGAATTTTTAAACAAGTAGCGGTCGATCCGACCGTAAAGATGAAGGGAGTGAAGGAGGAGAAGAATAAGAAGATGACTGAAAAAAAAAAGATGAATGAAGAAGAATGAGGGCAAGTGAGACATACGGACAACTCATCATCTTTTTGCCTGTAAAGAAGAAAATCTCCTTTAAGGTTAATAACTAATATTTGTTTTTCTTGGTGGAATCCAAGTATCGGACTGTATGGTAGAGTGGAACGAAGATTGATGGTTGGAGAATTGTGAAAGGAAGAAGTAAGGAGTGTGAAAGGATTAAGTTTTTTGATATGTGAAAACAAATACAGAAATGTTTTTTTAAGTTTGTGAATAGTAGAAAACTCTCCATATTAAGCAAACACTAGTTCAACCACCCTTGTGTTGGACGGGTAGAAAAGTGTACTAAAATATCGTCATTAGTTAGATTCAGACAATCTTTTATAAAATGAGGGTAAACTCACTTTCTTACCCCATTATTATGTAATTCGGGAAAAATAATTTAAAGATAACTTGTTCAACTAACTGGTCAACTTGTTCACCATCCCTGTCTACAGTTATCACTTGCGGTTAAAAATTTTCTGATCACATGGACAACTGCCCTTAATGTAGCACTTTTTTTTTTCGTCAGTAATATAGCTCATTTTGCAAGGGTATTTAATTCCCTGCACCATACTCATTAGTCATTGCCCCATATTTCTCAACATGAAATGATGTTGGGACTTGGGAGGGCTTGTGGGTTAAAGCATGTTGCGGGTCCTCATATTTCTCTCAGACGGTTTTAGCCTCTATTTAATCCTCTTTATAAAAATACATTATAATCTCAACTATCACTGATTTAACAATTATTCATTTATAACCACAAATTTCAAACTTCTATTAAATCTACAAAACTCATTTCACATCTTTATAATTTCTCTTTATAAATCAACTACCATAAATTGAATCAAAAAACACTTAGTGAAAAACAAAAACTGGTTCTTGAACGCTGTGCGATATAGAGGCTGATTGAAACTTCTTTGACAATTTAGACGTTTGTTCATATATATATAGATAAATGGGTTATTAGGATGATATGATAGAGTGGATATGCACCAACCATCATTTTGTGTGGTAAGAACTAGAGCTACAAGAAGTTTAGTTGTAATATAAACGGGGGAGGTAATCAATGAAAGCGTGTAATAAGAAATGAATTTAAATTTACCTTTTCACTAACTATATTGCCATAATATATTTATCTATCTACACCACGTTTTAAGCACAATACAATTATAAGATAAATAAGTATTTATAATTACACCACCACTAATTTACAAAAATCACCTTAACCTCCATTCTCATTTTCTTTTTCAACCCAAATTCAATCTTGAACTCCCTGTAAAGAGTTTCTGTAGGTTCGATAATTAGAATCCTCATTTTTCTTTTTTACAGCCAAATTCAATAATCGGAATCCTTTTGTTCTGTAGCTTCTTTTTTGTTAGTCATCTTCCTAGCAGCCCCACTAAAATCTAAGGGACAACACCCCACTTATGTTAATCTTCCACAATGGCAGGGTAGAAAGTCGAACAGACGCATCAGAATGAATATGTTTTCTCATTTGTGTTGCAGAGAAAGATTTTTATAATTTATCCTAAATTGATGTTGCAAAGCTTTAGGGACAGGGATTTCCATGGTTGACGGCAACTGCACATGGAGGGCACGCTTATGTATTCGAAACGGAGATAATTTAATTTAATTTAATTTAAACAAACTGAGAGAGCGAAAAATTGATAAATTCATAATTACGTTCACTCTGGCAGAGCTTGGGGGCCATGCCGGGCCCTGGCCCTCCTAAATTGAAAAATATTTCATTATAGTTTGTTTTTAAAAAAAAATTTATATATAAAGGTAATTTAGCGATACATAATATACGACTCATCCTTTCGACCCAATTTTATAACAGTTCCTAACTCTGCCATTATATGTTTCATTATGTGTTCAAAATATTTATCACAATAGTACTTTGTGGATCTTGAAGGAAATTAATAATGAGAATAAACAACAACGTGGTGTGTGAATAGGAAGTGATTGTGGTGTGTATTGGGAATAATAATTAAAAAGAAAAAGTAAAATGGTTATTTAGGTAATTATCTCAATGTCTGATTTGGGAATTAAAAATTATGTGGCGTAACTAAAATCGTATGTAATGGCAATATAATCCACTTAGAATTAACAGAGTGTTTGGTAACTACGTGAGATTATAATTTAGATTATAATTTGCGATGTGGCCTTATTTTATTGGTTGTTTTTATAAAAAGTAAACAATTGAGACTTGACTCTTCCGATCTTTTTGACCTTTTGAAAAAAATGAAACCAATAAAATGATACTGTGTGACAGATTATAATCCAGATTATATTCTCGTCTAGTTGTCAAATATATTGTAAATAAATTTTTCTTAATATACATGAAAATAGGAAAAATGCTATTTTTATGAGATGAATATAGTATATAAAATTTATCTAAAAAATAACATGCTTTAGGTATCATAATTTACCCTGTTTATTAATTTATTACCCTACACCAATAATATAAATGGTTTTCTCAATTAGATGTCTTGAAAAATACAAATAATTTTTACACAGTTTTTAAAATTAAAATACCTTAAACTTTTTTTAGAAAAATCAAGTGTTTTAGGTGTTTTTATATTATGATATCACAATATTGCAACACAACAATCACAACTCGTCAAAACAACGTGTCACATCAAAACAACTCGCCAAAACACTAAATCACATAAAAAATAACTCTCCAAAACACCGAGTCACAACAACTAGCCAGAACAATCGAGTCACGACAACACAACAACTCGCCGAAACACCTAGTCATAACAATAGAACAACTTGCCGGAACACCTAATCACAATAATGAAACAACTCACCGGAACACCCAGTCACAACAAATACAATAATTCACCGGAACAACTAAATTACAATAACATAACAACTCGCTGGAACATCAAGTTACAACAATTACAATTTACCAGAACAACTGAGTTATAACAATACAACAACCACAACTTACTGAAAATTCAACACAAAAACTGAAATTAACATCAGAAAACAAATTGAAACTGAAATCAACACAAAAACACAACACTAATTCCAAAAATTGAAACTGTAATTAAACAAAAAATCCCTAAATTACAAACCCTAATTCACAAAATTGAAACTCTAATTAAATAAGAGATTAATATTAAAGGAAAAAAACTCCTAATTTGATGCTGGACGGCGATGGTAATGGAGTGGCGAACGCCAGGAGCGCAGAAAGAGAGAGCGAATAGAGGAGGCCGGAAAAAGGCCGGAAAAGGCCTGGTATGCTGGACGACAGTGGTAGAGTGTCGAACGTCGGGAGTACGTAGAGAAAGAGATTGAGGGAGGAGACATAGATCGCCATTTTCCGCCCTAAAAAACACGACTGAATCCCCTAAAACCAGCTTTTTCTGATTGACAAAATTACTCTACCTAGTAGTCAACAAATGCCTCCTTGGTGTTCCTCTATATATGTGCCGAATAGAGGAGGCCGGAAAAGGCCTGGTATGCTGGACGACGGTGGTAGAGTGTCGAACGTCTGGAGTACGTAGAGAAAGAGATTGAGGGAGGAGACATAGATCGCCATTTTCCGCCCTAAAAAACACGACTGAATCCCCTAAAACCAGCTTTTTCTGATTGACAAAATTACTCTACCTAGTAGTCAACAAATGCCTCCTTGGTGTTCCTCTATATATGTGCCGAATAGAGGAGGCCGGAAAAAGGCCGGAAAAGGCCTGGTATGCTGGACGACGGTGGTAGAGTGTCGAACGTCAGGAGTACGTAGAGAAAGAGATTGAGGGAGGAGACATAGATCGCCATTTTCCGCCCTAAAAAACACGACTGAATCCCCTAAAACCAGCTTTTTCTGATTGACAAAATTACTCTACCTAGTAGTCAACAAATGCCTCCTTGGTGTTCCTCTATATATGTGCCTAAACTTCCACGCCTCCCCATGAATATCCTTGGCAATTAATCAAGCTGTGGAAAAATTGTTTCTGCAGATTACCTTAGGACCGAGTACCCCCCACCGTTATTTGATCTGACTGGGTCAGTGTTTTGGCGAGCGAGCGAGAGAGAGAGAGAAACGTCGGGTGGGGTGGGTCAGGCACCTGATTTTTTAAATTGGTAGTTGATCTTTCAAAAGGGGTATTGAAACCACCTTTATTCCTTTGTCAATTTGTATAAAGTATTTATGTGAATAACATCTATTCAAAAATAATGCTATGGTTTTTTAATTTCCTAAAACAACGAAGCAACGTTCACTTAATTCAAAAAATTGGATACCGGATTTGTTAATGAACACGAGACAAAGATCAATATATGTGTCTTCTGCATAAAGGTTTGTTCTCTTTTTGTGTTGGGGGAATCTTTTTGTTTAAAATGTGTGGTGGAAATATTAGGAGAGATCATAAGAAAGTGTGAAGAATATAATTATCTATAGGAGATATGTGATAGGGTTAATTTGACTTGTTGGAAAAATTTAAGTGAAAAAAAGCTCCAAATTAAAGATATGTGACAATTTCATCTTATTATGAATGAGATCGGAAGATAGACGCTATCTGTCAAAAACTAATTCGATTGATCCAATCTAAGGTTTACAAATTTTTATATGAAACTGTCTTACAATCTATCAGAGATCAAAGACATTGATAGTTTCAAAAGGGAAACATGTGATGTTAGTGAATTGATTGGAAATCCCCGGATCATTACCATGTAATAAAGAGAGTTGAGAAAATAGGAATTTTGAGAAATGTGAAGTATGTTTTTAAAAGAGTTGTGCTATTTGAACAAAAAGATATAAAAAAAGTTTAACTGAACGTGGAAGGATAATATTTTTAGCACATAACATTAATACTTTTACATCAATAATGAAAAAATTCTAGTACTGCAAGACAAATAAAAACACAACAAGTGTGTATACCGTCCTGATTTAAACAATAAATTGGGTCCCTTTATCCATTTGGCAACCCCATTTACTAAGAGTACCGAGTTTGGTATAATACATCAATAGTATAAAGTATTCCACACGTCAATTTTGTCACATTCTTTCACTAATTTTTTTTAATCCAAATAGAGTTTCTTTACCAAATGAGACGGTCGAACGGTAATTTTCCAATCATAATTTCAAATGGTAAAAAAGTTGGGCCG
The DNA here is from genome assembly GCA_963692815.1 of Nyctanthes arbor-tristis. Lineage (NCBI taxonomy): Eukaryota > Viridiplantae > Streptophyta > Magnoliopsida > Lamiales > Oleaceae > Nyctanthes > Nyctanthes arbor-tristis. The sequence continues at coordinate 13,460 of CAVNYN010273320.1, read as the reverse complement.
ATTTCAAATGACAGGCCCAAGTATCTTGCCCAAAGAATCGGGTCCTTTCGAACTTCTTCCTCTTCCCCACAAAACCCGCCCATTTTCCAATGACAGATAGATCCGATTTGGAGATCTCCCGGTCCCCCCATTTCCCTAGCCCCGGCTCCCAATTGCAGGATTGCAAAACCTAATTCTCTGTCCACCGTTCTATTCTCGTCCTTTCTCCCTATGCAATATTCCTTCAACGCAGCGTCTTGCAGAATCGAGCTGAACTCTTTTGCCGGTATCCTCGTAATTCGTGTTTTTGTTGCGTGAACACGTGCGCTTCTATTTTTAAATTCTAGGGTTTGGGAGCATCATCAAGGCGCGAACTTTCAATTCAAATTAAAACAACAATTCTGGTTTGTAACAGCAAAATACGCCTCCAGTACTTCAATTGCAATGATATAAAATGCTGATTATTGCTAGCTCTATTCAATTTTGCTGCTCTTTACTTTGTTGAGGTTCTTAAGTTTCGAATGTGGTATGGTACCGTAAAGACTGAGGATTGCAAACAGGAAGAGTAGTTGATTGAATTGGGAAATTAGCTGATGATATGAGTAGGCTGTCTTTTAGGCCTCGACCCCTTGACATCCACAAGAAGCTTCCCATTGTAAAGTCTATTAAGGACTTTGAGGATGATGACGTCCCGACTTCTACTCGTAACTCCCAGATGTTCCGTATCGCATCAGAGGCTGATAACGAGGTAAGGTATCTACTTTGTGCACTACATGGAATTTCACTTAAACTAATTTGCTTTTATACACATGACAATTGAAGTATGACATTTATTTCTTGAGAATTTTTGGATTAGATGATTTCTTTGCCATTGTGATTTCAACTAGAATTTTGCATTAAACAAACATATAATAACTACTGTGCAGTTGGTTCTCTCAAGTCAAGCCTTCTGCATCTAATATTCTTATGCTATAATATCTCAATATGACTACCACCTACGACTAGGAACAACATTTACTATGTCATCCCAATACCAGGAAGTTACCTAACTTCCTCCTACTAATCTAGGCTCCTGTATAAATTCACGGTGTGGGAACTGAAGCAACTTGTAGTTTATTGACTCCAAGGGTCCAAATCATAGTTTTGGAGGTTTAAGATTGATTCCTCTTTCCATCTTTCCCCAGTTCCTACAGGTATGCTCTATGCCCTGTGCCCAAAAGAAGAAAAGGAATCTTCTAGGCCACAAGGTGCGAGAATGATGAATAGTGTGATCATCCCACTGAATATTTTTTATAGTAATTCTGGGTGGGAAAACGTTGTCTAAAGTTTTCTAGGATACATGCGTGATAGAGGTTACTGTTTTTTGCTCATAAGTCATATGTTGTACTATTACTCAAGTCTTTTTCTAAAATCCAACTTATTTCAGATTTTTGATCTTTCTGTCCGTGAAAGTAAATATTGTCCTAACGGGAGAGTGGGTTCTTAATTTGTGCTAATGGAGATCTTGTCTGTCTTACAAATGCATTATTGTTATTGTTTTTGTTATTGTTTTTGTGGTTATTTTCCCCCTACTACTGGTACGGTTCAGATGGCCTATCGTGTTACAACCATTTTAAGATGTAGTAGACTGGGCAAGTGAATTGACTTAGCTATGAATTATGTTTTACATGCATTAACCAGTGCTGCAATCAACTTTTCTTCAGGTACCACAAGCTCCTAACAAAAAAACTGTCTCAGAAATACCCACTCCTGAGTTCGTGGTAGTGGATACATATGAGAGAGACTATTCTCGTACTTTCACTCAAACCACATCATATCTCCGTGCAAGGGGAGGTGAGACAATCTCACAGGTTGCTGATTATTTGCATTATTCTTTTCTGCAATTTCGTGTTAAAAGATTCTGGTATCATTGACAGCGCGGGCTGAAATTGGAGAGTTTGTTGAGTATGATCTTGACAATGAGGATGAAGATTGGCTTCAAGAGTTCAACAAAGAAAGAAAAACTCTTGCAGCCGAAAAGTAATGACGCTCTTCCGATCTTTTATTAATTGCTGTTTAATATATTTGGCTTTGATTTCCTTTGTCTTCTTTACTTCATCTTTTTTTAACCTACAAGATTGTTAAAGCTTATCATTGTGTGGAAATCAGTGAATGGTTATTATAATATTATAACTGAAGATACGTTTAATTATTATTTAATTGTTTCTCTTTTGACACGGAAGTGATATAATGTAGTATCTAACTCAATGATGAGTGTTTTGTTCTCAGATGTTTATATATCTTTATTCATGGCATCTGTATAAATTTTAAAAGAAAAAAATTTGTCTCTGTAGTTGCGGAAGTTTTTTTGAATTGATTCCATGATAAACTTTTGATTGATTTTCTGAAGCTATATTAATCCTCTGATACTTAGCTTCAGTTCCTCCTGGAACTTTCTGATTATTTAAAATTTGATTCTATAGTACACAGCACGGTTGTATTTTGGTGTGCCTTCTCTTCCAAAATTTATCCCACATTGTATGATTAATTTTGCTGCTGCACTACCTCCAAACTGGGGGTGAGCAAGAAATGAAGGAGAACCTCGCTATGACATCTCAATTTATTCTGTGATTCGTCATTCCCCTTCTTGTACTCATGTTGTTAGATTGGCGATGCAGGTTTGAAACCATTCTTCTAGATCGGAGGTTCTAGATCACAAGGCTCGAGAAAGAGCAGGAATTATAGCTTCAGCCCTTGGCTCGCCAATTCCTGTGATTTTGACATTCGATGCTGCTGTGGAGGTGAAATACTGCTTTCTGATAACATTTTACAAAATTGTGAATCAGACTTCAGTGTATTCTTCTTGTTTTGTTCTGTTCTATTTTTCTTTTGCTGTGTTTGAGTCTGTACAAAGATATATTAGTTATTGAGCCACTTATTTCAGTGGCATTTTGTGATAAAACAGTTAAACATTTTTTGTTAATGTTTGTACAAACCACTTCAAAACTATAGAGAGGTTCTTGTTTCAAGATATTTGTCGTATATTATTTTATACATATTGAACGGGTTGAATTTTATAGATGTAATAATGTCTTTGATCGTGAATGCTTGGCATTTGAGACACAATAACAAACACACAAGAGTAAATAAAATCATGGTGAAAAGGTTTGGTTATCAAGGTGCCTGGAAAAATGTGAAAAATGTGGTTTTGGGCTCTTTCCAGTAAGGAGCATGGGGAAATCTAGACTTTGTTGGAAACAATTTCTTCTGACCGTAATCTTTTCCAGTGATTTTTTGATTAATTTATTTGCTCCTTTTACCATCTTCTTCCACTGAGAATAGGGTACTTGGTCAAAAATGGGTGAATTATGATTGTATGTAATAAAATGGGGGCAAACACACTCTTGAAAGACAACAAAAACCAAAGCAAAGAGAAAGTATGATTGGGCAAGTACCAGCTGCAATCCTTGTAAAAGTTGCTTTTTCTCTTCCTTTATTTAGATTGCAGACTGTGCGAAATTTGTTTCACCTCATATGTCTATTGTTGCAACCACAAGAGCCATGCTAAAGTTTTTGAAGCGAATAGTCAAGATCCAGGAAGTTTTGAATATGTGCACATCTGTTACATAAACCTGAAGAAAATTTGAAAGTTTTGAATTTTGTGGAACTGGAATTCTTCTACTAATGTTTTTAATATAAGTGGGCTTCTAATCTACTACTTGTCAAAGTGTTAGATTCATAGGAGTTTGCAAAAGTTTGCCTTTTAAGAAATGATAACGGTTCAACCTAATGTTGCAAATTTGGATCCAACTAGCGGCAACATTCAGAAGCTTATAAGATGATGTGAAGATCCACTCTTATTAACCACAAGGTAAATACTAATTAGGAGCTCCACACATTCAAATTCTAATCTGTATGAGTTATCAGACTTTAACGACATCAATTGGGACAACTTAGGTTTGGCAAAGTGTTACTTGAAAGCTTTTTCTGACAGTTAGAATCAGGGCTCTTTTAATGTCTAGTTGCTGATATCATGGATTTATTCTGGTGGTTGCTTCAGCCTTCTTTTGTTTGATTATTACATATTTAATAATGTTGAACTTCACTTATTATTGCAACTGTGTTGTGCTTATGATAATTTTTGTATTTTGCCCCTCTGAATTTGGGTCTTCTTGCGTAATTAGTTCTTGATAATGTTATAATAGTTTGTCATGTATACTGTAGGCCTTGCAAGTTCTTTCCATAAAGTATGGGGTTTTCCAATCTATCTATAGTTACTGGAAGGAAAAGGTACACGTCAGCCATCAGTTGATATTTTTATACTGAGTGTCTACACATGGATTACTTTTAGTACAAATGAATGCATGAGCAGCAGCTTTTGTGTAGGCTGTGTCTGGCAAAGTTAGCAATTATCTCCATTCTTTTTGTGGTGAGAACTGGGCTGCAATCTGCATTCTAGAAACGTGTTGTTGTGCTATCAAAATGAAATATATTACAGAATTAGGTTGCTAGATGTAAAATAATTCAACCGTATGATATGCATTATTGCTGTGATTGGCACAATGACATTCTCTTCAACTTCTTTAATAAGTAATAACTTGAACTTTCATAGTTGCTCTTGTTTAGCCTCAATAAATGGCAGACGTAAATGATTTGACATGCAGATTTGCTAGGGTGACAATTTGCCTGATCATTTGCTTATTACCACCTTCGTCCATAGTCGTGTATTTTTTTCGTCCGTCCCTATAGGCCACTTTCTTTTTAAAAATGTAGTTGAAGTATTAGTTCTCTTATATACCCCTATTTAATATGTATTGTTATAAACAAAATAGAATTATTAAAGTGGAATAATTAATAAATGAAACAATATGGTTGGAAAATGATCTTATCTTTGCTTTTCCAATACCATTAAATGAACTTTCCTTAATCTATGCGAAAATAGGAATTGGGCTATCTTTGTGGGATAGAGGTAGTAATTAATAATTCTATATAATGTTCAAAATTTACCTTCATTTTAACTATTAACATGAAAAATAGCTCTCTCTGTTTATGTTAGTTCATATACCTGTCTGGATGTCTTGTGTAACCACCAAAAAGTGGACGCACATTTATATCCAGAGTCCTGAATTACCCTTTTACTGGAAAAGAATGATTACTGTATGTTCAAACACGACGGGAACCTAAACAGTGGATGTAGAAGTGAGATTTAAAATAATAGTGGCCAAGTGTCCATATTTTCAAAATTGTTTGCCAAGAGGTAAAAATTATAGTACACAACAGAATTAACTTAGTTAATGCACTGGGTAAATGAAATTTTAAGACCTTTGTGCTGAGAGTTGGTGTGACAAGAAGATTATGTTCTTCTTTTAGCTGTAATATCTTCTTTCTAATTCGCTGCTTGTCATTTAGCATGAGTAAAGTATCTTGTGACTAGGAGAGGAAGTACCGTTTACATGTATTCTAATCTTTTTAGTTGCGCATTGGTTTTGTGGTTTACAAACAACTTTAGCACGTCACAAGTAAAATGATTTCTGCGATGAATCCTCACATCTCTCTTTTGCTTTCTTCTATCTTTCCATTCTTTTTGACCAGCGGGAACGATGGCAAAAACCAATTCTTCGACGTTTGCAGGTATCTTTTCACTTTACTTGTAGGTGTCACTGTCAGTGTCGTGAATTCTGGTCCTGGCCAGATATCATTAAAAGGAACTTGTAGGCGAAAGAGAATCACGACTAACTATGACTGTTAGATTCCTGAGTTCATCTCAGCTTGCATGATTCTTGACCAATAAAATACCTTGAACTGGCACATCTTTTGTAGCCTTAAACTTTCTGCCCCCTCCCCCAATCCCTCCCTTCTTTTAGAATAGCTATGGAAGAACCAATGGCAGTTTTCCCTTTTATGGATGGAATTTCTTAAGTATCATTATGTTCAATCACTTATGTGCATTCAGCTTCTTAGAATTTGGAATTAGGATTGATTTAAATTTACAACTTTTGATCAGTGGAATTTCATTTTACAGTTGTGCAACTGTTATTCCTTGTCTCCTATTTGCGTAGCAGGATAAATCTTTCTTGCATTGCGAACTTGCATGTGGTAATATCTGTCTTGGATATTTTTCCTTTTACAGCCACCTCCACCAGTGAACGATACCAATCCATACAATGTATTCAGGCCAAGGGAGAAAGCTCACAGGCTTCACACAAGGAGAGTAAGTTGTATTATTATTATTATTATAATTATTATTATTGAATCATCTCAAATGGACATACCCTTTAAGTGGGGCTGTTATTTGATTAACTTCGTGGAATTGACATGCATATTGATGTATTTCTTATGTGCTTGTTTTGTAGATGCAAAGGAGGGAAAACAATGTGCAGTCCTTTGAAAAGCTCCGTCAGGTGAGCATTATTTTTAATTTACCTGGGTGCTTTGTCCTTGTCTGGTTAAATTTAGTGTTATATAATGGTGTTTGAGACTAATTGTGTAATTGATTATGAAGCATTAAATACAAATCTAGTTCTTTTTGCCTGGTTGACCAATTTCATTTGGCACAAGTGACACTAAGTCCTAATTGTAACTTTTTGAACATATTGTTATTCTGATATAAAACTTGTGTCAAACATTAGGCTTCATGCTAAGATTGGCCATTGGTTATTGGCGCATATTTCTATATCTCCGTCATTCTGTCCAAAAAATTGAAGTTCGATTTGGAAGACAGACATCTTGTGGATGAAAAATTATTTCTCATATTTGTATAATGGCTGTTTTTTGAATGCTCGGTCTTATAGTTGTCCTTCTTTTCTCCCATCAAGGAAAAGAGCAAGTTGTTGCAATGACATCAGTGGTTCGATGTGTTGATGGTATATAATCTTTTAGAAAATCAGGTTATAATTCTGGCCTTCCATAGGGCCCTCATATCTGATTAAACCCTTTCATGTTTGCCAAAGCAATTTTGCTTACTCAAAGTAATCATATGATTGCCTACTAGTTATATGTTTTCAACTACTACTCATTTTGAGCTTTTGATCTTAATCTTCATATGTGATTGTTGACTTGAGTCTCTCATTTGAAGTCAGTAATCAATTTGAGAAGTGACATCCAATTGGCGTTTAAATAATTGTTTCATAGCTTTTAGAAAGTAGAATAGCGAGCTTGTTCAGATTTTTTTTTCATGCTCTGATCCCTATGGTTCTATTTTGTATTTTTTTAATAATTAGGACACTCAGTTTATGCTCTTCCGATCTCCCATCTTCAGGTCAGGCGTAATCTCGATCAGGCAAAGACCATTATTGAGGCTCTGATCAAGGTATTTGCACTTATGATTCGAAATGTTTCTAGTAAGCTTTATGTTGCACATGGTGTGAAATATTTTTCATTGAAGCTTAGTGTTCTGGTTCCTCCATGGTTTTATGTAGAGGGAAGAGAAAAAACGTGAACTTGTGGAGAGTGAGGTTAGCCTTCAAAGAATTCAAATGCAATACAAGGTATGGCTGACTTTCTATGCTGCTAAATTTTAGTAATTCTGTATTTTTCTTCTTGTTATCACTTCTTTCTACTGCCTATAAAGGCCTAATGATGATGGCGTTTACAGCGAAGCATACTGTGATATGTGATTTCTTCATCTCTCCTGCAATAATAATTCATAAAAACTACAAAAATAAAGTAGCGGTTGACAGTCCTGGTTATTAAAGAGCTGCCATAGGAACTTTTTGATGATTTGATAACAAACGAATTTCTATGGATTTTCCAGCATGAAACTGAACTTCTTGAAGATAGTTTGGCATTGCCTGGATTGCCATCCTTCCCAAGCAAACTTGTTTAGATCGGAAGACGAGTTTGTCGATTCTGATGATGTGGCAAATAGCCGCCCAACCCCTCGACCTGCTTTGGTGCAAAATCCATCTTTTGCTGAGACAAAATTGGCCTTGGCTTCTGCAGGAAACTCAAGGCGGGATGCCAGACGCCGTCATGTTCCTCATAGTTGGCTTCGCAAATTGGTACTTCTTTAAGCACTTTCCCTTTTTTTTTTGGCATGAAGAATACATGACAGTTTTTGGCTGGTGAACCGGAGGCGCAAATTGGTGGCATACAATTTGTTGGATCATTTCGGTCTAAATGACTATAATATTTGTTACAGGCGTGTGTGACACACCATTTTTCATGGTTATGCAGGATCCAAATGAGCCTGTCTTGCTCTTCACTAAACCATTAGATCCAGATAAACTAGCAGCTGCAGGCATTATACCTCCATCCGATTCTTCGACTCCAAATGGCACGACTGCCCACCCAACATCAAATGGCACATCTGGCCGCTCATTCAACTATCGTGGTAGGATGGGCCGAGGGGGAAGAATTGTGTTTGACCGATGGAATCCTTTATCACACACTCCAATTGAGTGTGGTGATACATTGTATGTACCACCAAAACCCCAGCATTCAGCACATCATTAATTTCAGTTGAGATTTCACGAGCTTTCTTCAGAAACGATTGTTTCAATGTCGTTTCTGTATGGAGGAAGGCGGGCTCGAAAAGATTATTTCTTGAGTTGTGAATGTGACAGAAATGCAAGCTGCTCACATGGGGGTTCTGCTGAGCAACCCATATTGCTCTTGGTCTGCCCCAAGCACCATAATTTTTTTCTCTTGGGTCGACTGGAAAAAGCAGCCCGCCGTGTTTAGTTGATGGCAGTGGTTAATCTGGAAGCGGCATCAGTTGCTTTTGCATTGCATGTCTATTGTAAATTGGATGAACTCGGGCAAAATTTGTGTGCCCAAGGGAAAAACAAAGGGGTGCTGGGGTTGTACCATTCCATCTGTGTGGCAAAGACGAAATGCCAGATTTAAACTAGTGATTGCTGCTGAGGATGGTTTCTGTATATTCCACTATTCATTCTTGTTTTATTGTTCTCATCTTCTTTCTTTTCCCTCCCTAACTTTAAAAGCTGAATTGAATGGTTCATGTAGCTAATCTCAAATTTATCGATATCGTTGTCTAGGATGCTATCAGAATTTTCCTAGGGTCAATTAAAAAAACCTTCGCACGGATGACTCTATTTTCTGTCATATAATATTCAGAAATGTTATTTGTACATATAAGGCGTATAAAATTTATACACCTTCACGTATTTACTTAATGTCCTTTAGTTTATCTTCCTTGAAATGACTATCTTTTATTATATCCCTAAATAATGGTCAAAAGGTGAATGCCATCATGATAAGGAAATCCATACCATGGTCAATCTTCGTATACTCGTCAATCCATTAGACAAACTAATGCTTGTTTCGTCTTATCAAAAAAAAAAAAAAAAAAAAAAAGTGCTTGTTTCTTCTGTGGAAAACAAATGGAAATGCTGGCCATTGGTTTCTTCAAATGAAAATTCCATTGCATTTATGTTATTCCTTGATATAAATTGAAGAACTCCATTGACAAATCTAATCATACCATGCTTAACAGAAAGAATGTTATCGAATCTTGTTCATCATGCACGATGTGTAGTGTGGTTCCTCTGCCGGAGGTGGCGAACGAACCCTAAATATCTTTTCTCAGACTTTTAAGTCGCATCTGCAGTCATTTTCTGTCGGTTTAGGAGAATCCCATATTCAAACAGAGTCCGCATTGTCATTGATGAAAGAATAGATGATTTCTTGGCTGAGAATGACCGGAAGAGATGGCTTGAAGAGAGACGAGACCAAATTCTTGATCCCTCCCGTCCGGAAATCACGCGAGTGCTCCCAGTACTAATCAAGATTATTCAAGCTATGAACCACAGTTTAATGTTTTGATTCGATTGCAAAGTCTCTGCTTAGGTAGCAAAAGGGCACGAGAGGTTTGCGAAGAAAGACGGGACTCAAGAAGGACTAGTTCGATCACGATTTGGAGGCGAAACATCGAAGGAGCCCATAACTAATCTCGGGTTATTAGCACACTACACTAAGCACTTGGATGGTTTGAAATGGGAATTAGTAATGGTTGAAGATGAAGGGTGCAATGCTTTCTACTTTCACGAGGGAAAGATTGTTTTCAACACTGGATACCTTTATTATCTACCGTCCGATGCAGAAATAGCAACCATCTTAGCACACGAGGTTCGTAATTAAATCAACGGTTAATTTCTCCTTGTTCCAAACAATGCTTCATGTTCGTTTGATTGCGAATCAGGTTGCGCACGGAGTAGCAATGCATGTTCCCGAGTTTCCGATGAAGAGCTTCTTCGTTTTGAGTTTAATTCCTTGGCCTTTATCTGGTTGGTTTCCCTCAATTCTACGTGCACTAGACTTGATGATGTACATCACAAGGAGGTAAAGTGTATTTATTTCCTAGATATTGTTAACTATATAGTTTTAATTCATCCTCGAGTTTAGAAAAATATAAGATTTTCCTTTTCATGTTTTTCATGTAGAACCGAATTGGAAGCCGATTACATTGGATTGATGTTGATGGCTTTAGCTGGATACGATCCTCGAGCTGCTCCAAAGTTTCTCAAGGAAAAGCATGATTGGATTGACAATGATTGTATTTTGGAGATGAGTCACCTGTCAAGAGAAAGAAGAGCCAATATGTTGAGTCAAGCTCAAGTGATTAATAAAGCACTAAATATATACCAAAAAGTAAAATTAAATGAAAGGAAAAGTTGACAAATTAAAATGGAAACAACTGCTTTGCAAAAGAGAGATGAAAGCATGTGTGTTGAGCGGGATCTAGAACCAAGGTTTTCATACTTTGGCATGATTGATTTGAATATATATTCAAATAAGTTATGGTTTAGCATGATTTCACTAATTTCTAATTCAAAATAAGAACGAAAAAGAGAAAGGAAGAAGGAATATATATATATATATATATATGTGAGCCTGCCGCTTTATAGAGTGGTGATGATAAATCACTGTGGTTGCATGTGTATTAAGATTGTTGTGGTGCATAGTATACAATCTTAAAATTATAATTATTGAAATTACAAAAGTTGTCTAGTAGATGGTTAGGACTTAGGATATATATCTAATTAAGATATTCTAAGTTCAGAAACACGAGTCTACATATGTCAAGTATATAAGCGTAAAAGTAGAAATTGATAGAACACCAAAATCTTAACGTGAAAAGCCTCTAAGAAAAACTATGGGTTGTAGCTTGAATCTTATTTCACTTGGATTGCTTCCTGTTACGACATGAAGAGATTATATCATTTAGAAGATATGCCTCCACGGGTTTGCGTAAGAGGAAGAAACCTTTCCTTACATGCTTAAAAAAAAAGATAATAATAAAATCACTTGTCACAACCTATACAAGGCTTAGTGAAAATAACACGAGAAATATATTAAACAAAACTAAACTTATTTAATAAGTGAATAAAATGGGTAATACATATATCTCTAATAAAGTTTTATTAAGTCTTACAGAAGCGCAAAGATCAAGATTAGCCTAACAGATTTCCTATACAAGATAGGAAACTTACCATTCGTTAGTTATCTCATGGTTAGCACGAAATGGAAAATGGCATGAATCAAGTTTGATTCTATTTAGATGAAAAGTGCATCAAGGGGCAGTATTATGCTAAAAAAAGATGAATCATGCAATCAAGAAAATTTTCTTATTTACTACTATTGTAAATAGAATTTAAGGGTAGAGTCTTTCTCAAGACAAAAAGGTTACGTTGCAAAAGAAAAGGTGAAATTTGAAATTAGAAAGGTCAAATTTTGACAAGTTAGGGTTATATATAAATAAAATAAAATACAATGTAACTGAAAAGTTGGGATTACATGGCCCGTTAGCCCCGTAAATAATTAAACCCAACAGAATACTTACATGATAGTCGTCAACTTCCACTCAAAATTCTTATCCTTAAACTCATAAGATCCATTGTTGGATTTCCAAACAACATTGGACATGCAGAAGATAAATGCCATCTCCATTCGGATTGATGCAAGTTCTTGTAGTAAGAGAATCAGGGAAAAAAGGGGTAGAGATATTTTCATTTCCTCTGAAGATGAACACTACTGTTCAGCAAGTTATCTAAATTTATCAAAACCATCTTAAAAAAGAAAAAGAAAGAAAGAACCTTGCTGACGGCCAATTATTTACACTATAAGGTTCAGGCAAAAACTAATCTTTGGCCGATGAGAAATTACGATGCTTAGGCTTTTCAATTGGAAGTTTATTCAGCTCGAAATTGCCCTTTCCATCTGCAGAGCCTCCATTGGCGTCCGCCATTTCAAGATCCTTTAGTGTCCTCTTTGCATAGATTGTAAAAGCAACGGTTGTGATGATAGCAATGATAAAAGAAATGACATTGTAGATGATCTCGACTGGAGTCAGGTGATGGTGTCCGTATTGGACGTCTGCCAACGTTCTAATGAGTCGACCACTGTAGACAAAGACAGATCACATATCGAAGTCAGCCAAGAATATGAAGTCATTGTTCAGCCAAATGTAGAGAGAGTTCATAGCTCAAAGAAAACTGACCTGTAGATGTAAATGAAGGCCTCTGGAATCATTCCAGCAACTGAACCACACAAATAAGGCCAGAAAGTCATACTCGTCACCACTATCGCATAATTGAATATAGTGTACGGAAACGGTGAAATCCTAAAAAGTGCAACCACTTTAAATTGATGGAACCAACTTCCTTCTCCAGCTAAACGGATCATAGCAGCATTTTTAGGCCACCTTTTCAACCATTGCTGCACAGAAAATTAAGAAACTCTGAATAAGAAAAAAAAAAAATACATAAAAGGAAATTGCTAACATCAATTATTCGATAAACCAAATTTGCTTGTCTTACATGGATTCGATCACGAAAGAGTAAACCAATCAAGTATGGCAGGATCATTCCAATAGTTGTTCCAACCATGATTATGACAAATCCCAGGCCATAACCAAAAATCATCCCCGCTAGCCACATGGAAGGACCAGAAGGAATTAGAAACACGGGGAAAAATGCCAAAGAAGCTACCAGTACAAGTGCAAGCACGGGACGACCAAATGCAGTGGCTTCCCATTGCAGGACTGGATAAAGAACCTAAGCACAGTCATTAAAGCATAACGCATCATGAGATTTTTAATTTTGTAAATCAAAGTAAAGAGTCTAAAGAGCACTTTAATGAAGAGACAAACACTACTACGAACAAATATATATCAAAGCAATGCAGCCTAAGTCTAGAATTTCATCACTGAAGTGTTATGCACTGGCATTTCTTGGTACTGTGGTATCTAATTATCATTTTAACACATCATGGTAAAACATGAGATCATCACTGTCCCTATATAATTTGCTAATAAGTTGAACAAGAAACACCCTGCGCTCCCAACTAAACGCAGATAATCCTGATTAACAAAGAATAAAGTACTGGACAACTATTTCCAAATTCTAAAAAAATTAGTTAATTATGTCCATCTCTATATAACGTTTCGCAGAAGGAATTACGAGAAAGTAAAAAAGATACAGTCATGCTATAGACACCACGTGGCCTCCATTACGGGGACAACATGGTCTCCCTTACAGAGA
>CAVNYN010273317.1:0-11318 GCA_963692815.1 Nyctanthes arbor-tristis | reverse complement strand
TTGTGTAAAAAAGTGAAACAGAAAGATTTGTTTAGTAGAAACAATGGTGTAATTAGGAATCAGGAAAGAAATTAGGAATCAGGAAAGAAATTTTAACCTATATAACTAATGCTTTATCTATGAATAGGAACTCCAGGCTGGCTCCCATCCTGTCTCCATCTGGTATTCTCCATTTTCTCCCGCAACAGCACTTAAGATGCCAGTCGAAGTAGTTACAGTTAATATCTCTCAACAATGTGAAAACGGCAGGCATTTTTATGGCAACTCTCAATCTGTTTTCAAGAGTGAATCTGTAACTTGAATGCTGGACAGATAAAATTTTGGGGGTTTTTAACTGTGATGGGTTGGGTTTAAATAGTAGTCCTTTGGTATGTTTAAAGAATAAAAAATGCCATTTTGGTTTTTAAAAACTGGCTGACAGGAAAAAAGAACAGTAGCTGAGATGATGTTCTCGGTGAATGTGGAAATAGAGAAATCTATATACAAAATGGAACTCACAAAATGTTTTAGCATATAATAGTAATAAATGTGATTGACTGTACAGCCTTGAGCCTTTAAATCTCAGCATTGCTCTAATTAATGCTGCAGGTGTAATTATTGTAGCATGCCTGCAATGAAAAAATCAGGATTATAATTTCAAAAAGTATGATGTGTGCTCCTTCTGCCTTATTTTTGAATGCCATTTTGAAAATTATTAGTCTTTCCCCAACAAAAAAAAAATGCAAGTAAGCAGCTGAGTTTAGGCGGGAACACTGAGGTGGGTCTCACTGAAACTCAGCTGCCTTGGTATTGTATATAGACAATATCCCTACTCCTTATGGATGTGCCTGGCCTTTGGCTTATCCTTGTTACCTAATACTTCACTCCCCTTCGAAGAGTCATTCTTATTTCTTATCACCATTTTATTATTTCTCTCCTTTCCCAAATTAGGTTTTCCTGATGAGCTAGAACCTTATTGGAATTTCTCATATCCCTTTTTAACGGACTTATCCCTCCTTTTCAATTGATTCTCCACCTTTATATACTTATGTACAAGTTCCTCTAAATCTACATAATGATTTAGTTCTACCCAATGGGCTATTTCCTTATTCAATCCACCAAGAAATAGGGCCATGTTGGCCTCTCTATCTTCCTATACATTGGCCCTCATCATCGCCTTCTCTATCTCCTTGAAGTAATCTTCCACACTCCTTGACCCTTGAGTAAGATTTTGTAATTTTTGTTAATGCCCCCCATAGTAATGATTTGGTGCAAACCTCTTTCTTATTAGAGCTTTCAAACTCATCCCAAGTTCGCACACTACCCTTCAAGTTTCTCCTTCTAGTAAGTAGGAGATTATACCACCAAGCCAAGGTATAGTCGGTGAACTCAAGCACCGCTATCTTCACCTTCTTCTCCTCAAAATGTTGATGGCATTCAAAGATAAACTCTATTTTTCTCTCACATTCCATGTAAGCCTCTAGATCACTCTTCCCTTGGAACGAAGGAATATTTATTTTTAGGCTTCCAATGTTCCCATCTACTCCATTCTTCCCTCGTCGATCTCTCCTATTGCCCCGATCAAATCGATCATCTATATTTCTCCCAACATCTCAATTTACTTCACTCTCAACATCACTATATAAATCATCAACATATTCTCCCCTAGCTTCTCCCCTGTCTCTTCTTCTATTATCACCTCCCTAGGTGGCGCTTATTCCCTTCTCTCTTCTAACCTATCCAACCTCTTACTAATCACTTCAAATTACCTTGTGACATTCAATGAAAGAGTTTGTATCATCTCCTCCAATCTTGGTTTGGAGCATTGGCATTGTGACTTGTTTTATTAGAATGAGACATGGTGTACTCGTGTGAAAATGTTGTTACCGGCTTTCTCTCGTGTATCGCTCAAAAATTTGGAAACTCTTAGTCAAAATGAGCTCACCACTCTAAATTTTTCCTCACTCAATCCTCTCGCAAACAAGTTTCCCAAAGTAACAAACTAATTCGGGTAAGTTACTCTTTGAGAAATTAACCACAAGACTTAATGACAAGTGACAAGAAAATTTGATAGCAAGCAGAATTTTTTACTTACTATGCAAAAGGAAATAGAAAGAAGGAACAATGTAAGGAAATAATTACAAATGACTCAAGAGATGGAATGATCCTTGAACAAAGATAAACAATTTTTCCAAGCAAAATTAGACAATTACAATTATCACAAGTAATCTAACCATTAAATAGAAGTGTTTGCTGTTGATCAAGTCAGTCAAAATGGATGAAGGTTTCCCAATGGCATTTCATCAAAAAAATTTTTTTCAATCAATTAATCAATTAATAAGGTAATGAATGCCAATGAGTTGGTTGTTGGAAATTTTAGATGGATATTAATAGCAAAAATTCAACAACACAATATGATAGGATGGCAACTCTAGATGAATAATAACAATGAGTAGCAACACAATATGAATAGGATGGATATTCTATATGGATATTAACAACAAGAAGCAATAACATGATATGGATAGAATGATAGAACAATTTTCTTTCTTGCTTTCAATACTTTCTTTTTTTCCTTGCTATGATACCAAATGATGTGAACCCCTTGGTATTGGACCAACAAATCCCACAATGACTGGAATATATCCCAAGAAAGCTAAAAATTGGAAAGTTTGATCTTGAACTCAACCAATCCAGCCCAACTAAAACTAGAAAATGATTCTAAATCCCCTAAGAGTCACGGAAAGATAGCACTCAGGATATAGGATTGAAATCTCAAAAGAAATCAACCATTACAAGTTCATTGAGTTCGATGGATCATTAAAATGGAAGGGACTTTCAAGCCTCCAAATGTTTTTATAATAACATAAGCTAACTCTAAATTAAAATAGAGGGATCCTATTTATAGTGGAGTGTGTCTTGAAGTAAAAAAAAAAATTACAAGAAAAATAAAAAAAAAAGACAAAAATGCTCAAAACTCAAGTGGTGGAATGCAGTCTGGATGGGGCGATCGCACCAATTCTTTGGTGTCCCAACACCCAACATTCTACCTAGAATGGTAGATTTTTGGCAATGTTGTGCAGCCGTATCGTGCAGTCATGCAACCGCAAGGATATTTTCTTAAATTTGTGCTACAAGTCCTTGAACTTTCTGGTTCTCTCTAGATCGACCCAACACTTAATTTTTGTGCCGGTTTTGACTATCAAACTCAATTCTTGGTGCCTTGAATCTTTTCCCAACTAAAAGAGTTTACCTTGACTCATATTCAATGATCCCAAGTCATGAACTCCCTGAACTCAACATTTACAATTTAGTTCTCAAAATTTCAGTCGAGCTCCAATGCTTCAATCAAAATGATTTCCTTTGATTTATTGCATCCAAATCATACCCAGCCTTCAACGCTTCTCCCATTTGAGCTTGACTTATGAGATGTTGAACTAATCCCGCCATCGAATCTCGAATCACTTTGGCTTTTGATTGTGTAACGGGGCTTACCGGTACACAAAACAAACTTTGGCTTCCTTGGATCTCATCAACAGAGGCATTGTAACATCCCGCAAAAATTTAACAATGAATTAAGCAAAATGATAGTATTTTGATAATAATGGGGAATTACTTGAATTTCGAGGTTATACGATTATGACTCAATTGAACACCAAGAAGTAGACTACGAAAATATAATCGCATCAAATTGCGAAGTTACAAGTTTGCCACTCAATTGAATGACAAAAATTGGAATATGACAATATGTTCATATTGAATTGTTACAAAATTGTTACTCAAATGAATACCAAGAATTAGAAAACGAGTATCGACAATATTATCGATATTTTGACAATGAGTTGGAATTAAAATGTGATTATTAATAATATGATCTATATTTTGATCATGAATTAGAATTAGAAGGTGGTTATTGACAACATAATTGATATTTTGACGATGAATTGGATAACCACGTAAGTTGCATCAACTATGTTACAAGATTCAAAGATTATCACTCGAATGATGCTTAAGAAACAAGAACGTGGTTAATGGTTAGTATAACTTAAAGTTTAACCACCTAATTGTAAAACTACAATAATTGGAAGGACTTCAAGTAACATGGACCAAAGTATCATAACTTAATTATAAGGCAACGCTAAAGTATAAGGACCCCTTGAGCAATAAATGAGCGAACCTCATTTCGTTACACTGCCTTATGAAATATACAGTGCCGAATCGAGTCATGTGTCGTATTCTGATTGGCGAAACTCAAAAATTAATTAAAAATAACTAAATCCATATATTTCTAACAACTATAAAAAGGGGAAGAGAGAGAATTCTTCAATCATCCTATCCCCTCTCTTTCCCTTCCTCTCCACATCCATACCTTGGCTCTTTCTTGCCATGCTTTGCTTCTTATTAGTGAATATCAAGAACTTCAAAAATAAAAGAAATTCATCCAAATGTAGTGAGAGGAGAAAAAAACAACCCTTAAAGTCTATCAAACACTTGGTTTTGCACTTGGAAATGACTCCTCTTCATCTATATGAGGAATCCAACTTGAAATACCACTTTGATTGAGAAAAATGAAGGTTTTAAAGGCACTTGTCAACAACTTAAAGAATCTTTAGGAAAAGTAAATTAAACAGATGAGTAACTAATACTTTGGTACCTCTTTTTGTATTTATAAAGTTTTGATAAGATAAGCATGGATTTTGATTGAAATCTTCCATGAAATGAACATCCATTTTGATACATCGAAAAGAAAATTGATTTATTGCATTTGAATCACTAGTTGATACTCTATCCATCTTATCTTTGCTTTGCTTTGTTGCCATACTAGGAGCCATCTAATAATACTGATATGGGCGATGATTAATATGGTATTTACTTTGTATTTGTATTGCACTTTGTGAAAATTCCAGTAGGGGTCAATTGGGATTTGAATGTAGATCCATTTGAATATACATGGCCATGATTAAATTGATATTAATTTATGTGAATCTTACACGCGCTACACGTAGTAGTTTAACTAGTTATATGGCCCTCTTGTGCATTTAAAAGCTTTCTACGTTCAATGGTTTCTTGAAAATAAATCTCTCAAATGAAAGGTGAATCGAAGGGTTTTGTTACTCACTGAGTACTTTGTTCTTATTCCTTTTTCTCTACAATTTTGTAGATGATTGAATGCAAACCAGGAGTTGGGGCATGTCTACAGACAGGAGTAGAGCTTTGCATGTAGTGAAAACAATCTTTGAAACTACTTCTGATGCACTTATGAACTTAATATCTTTTATGTTAATAAGTATGTCCACATCTCTATAATATATATTTTCACGCCTTACAACATATAAGATAGCATGAATATGCAATCTTTGTATTGATTTGAAGCTTATTTTTCAATGTAAAAGCTTTCCAATTATTTAGCTCGGGGACGTAATCAATGAAATACACTCATTAATATAACTTGTTGTGTTCTTTATATTTTATTAAAAAACCTAATTGTAATGATTCTTTAAAAAAATTACACAACTTGTTAGCCTAAGTAATTAATTAGCCCTCATATTAACTAACAATCTATACAAGACCTTTAAGTTTTTTATATGTTTCATTCAAGCATACTAAATCTAGAGATATCTATTGCGCCAGTCTAATGAAACTTCAGATTTCAAACACCTATCACATATTTAATACTCTTTTAGCATAACTATCGATCGTTATATTATTGTAACAATCTGTAGGATTGTCTTTTTACCTTGGCCAATATTCAGTGCCAACAATTTTGATAAAATTGATTCATCATCCACGCTATTTATTGAGCTTATAAGCATGTGTAGTTTACTATTATTTCTTGTCGATTTCATCTGATCCCAGTATAAACATAACTTGTCAAGATCTCTTTATTTTAGTAATTTTAAGTACCTGAGTCTCTTCAAATACTTTTTAATTAGTTATGTCTACATACTATTCTGGAGTATATGCCTCAAAATGACCATCACAAGTATCTGCTCCATATTCCTTTTCATAGATGTTTATTTTGGAATCAACCATGTCATGCTTCAGGCATGCCATTAGTATATCAAATCCTCTTATAGAATTTTATATCAATCCAAGTTGGAGCATTTAACTTGGTATATTGCAATTAGTAATCTGAAATTCATATCATTTTGCAAACTTCATGTTTATATTATACATGCGAGGATTACAATTGAGCAATTCATATATTTGTTACCAAATACCAATTCCTCCCCTAATGCTGAGAATACTAATTAATTTAAGAAAAAATCAGAATAACATGATAAATATATCATCCTTTATGGATGGAACATACAAAGATTTAAATTCAATTTGTATTCTGAGCATTACAATCATATCTATATTAACTTTTTGTGGTGGGGTGACTATACATATCACACTTATCAACTTTAGACGAAGGCTTCTAACTGTAAGCCAAATACAGGGGATATCATATACTCTATTGGCATATTATATAAAAATATTGCTATAAATGAAAGATTAATATCACTTAAACACAAATGCTTTGTTCTCAAATAATAGTGTAGCAAATAACTTGAGGCGTATAATATTATTCTGCTAAATATAGGTAATTAATATCCCAACCAATATATAAATAATTAATGAGTTTTGGGATAAAATTTACTAGCAAGATACATATGTTTTTATTTCGATATCTGAATGTTTTGTTCATAATTAATCAATTGAGCAAATATTTGTTCAAGCTTCTGGTTATGAGTTTGACATGTGATTTCTAGTGGATTCAAATTTATAAAATATCTAGAAGGTCTACATAAAGGGTGAGTGGGCTCAAACGGTTCACCTTGAATATTTTCTAGATATATTTGGAGCTCAGTTCCAAATAGCTAATCTATTATTAATAATCAAATTGCATGTGAACTTGCCATACAAGAGAATTCTTTTAAATAGAAGATTCTTCTATTATTCATATAATTCTCGATAGTTCTTATCAACAAATTGAGATAGTCTAACCAGTCATGCCAAATAATAAATTTTCAAAATATTAAACAGATGGTCCAATATAATAAGTAATTCTATATTTGAACAACAAGATCAAAATGTCTTAAGTAAGAGACATTAGATTCTCAACCAAAGATATGCCACAAGAGAAAATAATGATGGTACATAATTGGCTTTATGCGAACCATTACTACGGCATGTAATGTGGCATAATCCCAAACAGAAGTTGAGAGTTTTGTTTTCATATATAATGGTCTAGCAATTAATTAAAAACATTTCATAAACAGTTCTGCTAAACCATTTTGAGTGTGGATATGAACAAATAAATGTTCAACCTTAATTCCGACTGCCATGCAATAATATTCGAATGCTTGAAATCAAGACTTACAAGCATCATCAAGGGAAACTTCATTGATTCTAGGAATTGGGCTTTTAATTTTATTATATGAGTAAGTAGTCTAGTAAACGCTGTATTTTTGGTAGAAAGCAAGCGAACATTAGACCATCTAGTAGAAACATCAGTCAATACCATAAATTAATAAATGATCCACATAGTAGTTATATCAACCCATATATATCTACATGAATTCTTTCCAAGAAAATTGAATATTCAAATTAACCTTCATATTGAAGGTTTAATGGCTAATGTGCCTTGCGAACAAGCAACACATGGGAAATCATTTGTTAAGAATCTTCTAGTTCTTCAGAGTGTTCTATTGTGAATTATCAGTTGGATCATAGTTGCTTATGTATGTCCAAATTTATCATACCAAGATTTAAAGCCCTTTCAGTCAACGAACTCCAGGTTCGTGGCATGGTTTGTTTCAATTACCTTTGTGAATGTATAATACATTTGTTAGTGTCGAAATTTTTTGCTTTATCTGATGTCAGTTAGATACAAAGGAATTTATGCAAAGATGTTGTTATCTTCTTGCATCATCTCAATGTAGTATCCATTCGATATCTTTAAGAATCAACAAATTTCTCTTGAATTTGCTAAAGTAAAGTGCATCATCAATATACAATTTAATATTATTTGTCAAAATAATATAAGCTCTTCTGGAGTTTTTGATAATGTTCGATGCACTTGATATAGTATTAACATTATTTTCAACTAATGTTAATTCCATAAAACACTTTCTCTTGAAGAATAGTATGTGTAGTTGCACTATCAACTAGAACAATCTATTATGATTAACCACCAATTAGGTTACTAATATTCCCTTTTGGGTTGGCAAATAAGTCGGAGACATTAAAGTGAGTCATAACAACTCGACCACCATAATCAAGGAAATTGGTTTCCACTTTCCCTTTTTCCCTTGATCAACTGTTAGTAGAGATCCATGAGATATTTTACTGTACAATAGGTACGTGCTCAATACCCTTTCATGCAACATCTAAAGAATAATTTTCATGCTCCCTTTTAGATGAGATGTTATCATTGGAAGCTTTTATACACCTTACTGTTAGAGTTTTGTCTATGAGTTTTTCCACATTTGCTCCCACGTTCACAATGAGATGTTACGTGTGGTTCAGGCAATGTACGTAATGAAACTAGTGGGGTGTAATACATGATTTTTCATAACTCATTTTTTTGTTCAAGATATGAGTTTTGAGTACTTATTGAAATTGTGCTCTCGATATTGCTACTGCATGAGCATATTTGAGGCATAAAAGGTGGAGAGTGTCATTTTCAGCATATCTTCATTAGTCATTTTCCCCCCACAATGTTTCAACTTAGAACTCAAAATTGTACTCACTCACAGCATAAACATCCTGCAATTGCAAATGCATCCACTCATAATAGGCTTTAGAAAGGACTATGTAGATCATGTCGATCATTGACGGTAAGATATTCAACTTTCAAGTTATCGTGGAGATGATAACGAAGGAAACTAAGTGCTTTTACACTATCCTTAGATATGTGTTTTCGTTCTTTTATTGTCTCATCTTAGCCCTTGGAAATCAAATGAATACCAACATCAAGGGCCATGCGAATAGTTCTTGCCGATAGGTCAAATTCAACGGAATTAAGTTTGGTGATATGTCCATTTGGGTAACTTAAGTTACAATATTTGAAGTCATAAATGTCAATGTCAATAGGACATGAATATTTATACTCTCCTTCAAAGATTATTATTTCACATATCTCTCATATCTATAGCCATCAATACATATGATACTTTAGGAGTACAACAAATTATAGTTTTTGAATTAATTTAAACTATTACTACTAGTATATCAATATTCTCCGTGAATATTAAATTATCAAATAAATGAGATCTGATATAAATTTCTTTTAGGAGTATGTAATATTATTCAAGAAAATTGTTAAGAACAATAACCATTTAATCTTAAGGATTATATATTAAGAATTAGCGACTCATGATTTTTTTTAGGAAACATGATAGATATAATTAACCAATCAAGTAATGTAACAATACGCAATAATAATCATATAAAAAATCAAAAGAATCACACAAATAACAAATTAAAGAATCATACAATATGATGCATGAAACTATCTCTTCGAATATCAATTGTAAAATCATGAAATATGGCAAAGTGATTTTGAAGAAACAGATGTGGACTAAGTAATAAACTAATAATCAAGAAAAGATATTGACTAAATCTTATTCTAAAACATCACATGTATTGACAAACGTGTATTTTTAATTACAATATAAAAGGTTGACATTAATATACTACACATCCACGAAGCCATTGAAATAATGAATCCAAAGGAAAAAAAATGCGAATCACGTTTTTTTTTCCAAGAAACACTTATTAGATATTAGATAATATATCTCAGGGTTTTTTTTTTTTTTTAAGGCAATCATATTCTATAATTCTTCAGATACCACGATAGATTACAATGTAATAATCTTCATAAATTGTGTTTCTTTAAGGAGCCACGATGAGTATATGTTTTTTGAGAAAAAAAATGAATATATGTTAGTTCAAACGTATTTAATAACAATAATTAAAGAATATAATTAAAGATTAATAAAAGAAACACAAACAACATGGATTAACATCCGCATGAAAATCTTTTATCAAAAATAACATCTGCATAACAAAAATCATAGGTGCACCTATGCCACCGTCAATGGATGAAGAATTCACGCATTTGGATCTTGTATCCAAGTGACAACCATCAACTAATTAAGATTATTAAATAAAATTACCTGAATTGAGCCGGCCTCTTTCCCTGAGAGTCATGCAAAATCTAAGACGGTGAGGAAAGAATTTGGTCGTTATAGAACATAATTATTCCCACAGCAAGAAATACAAACAAAACCGAAAATCATAATCAAAATAATAACTTTCTTGAGCACTAAACTTTTCGATGTTCGTATAGATTAAGAAACTAATCGATTCCATTTTTTTTTTAATCAGAATGTTAGTAATCAAGAAACAAAAATTTTTCAAGAAAATTTGTGAAAAATCAAAAAAAATTCGAGCTTATCGTACTGATAACGTATTATAAACTAAAAAGTAAAGAACAAAGATTGAGAAAAGTTAGATAGAAAAGCCATGAAATTATATCTTTCATTCATAACATTTTGAGCATATGTTTATACATCTTCCGATCTGATGTGTTGCCCAAGAAATGCTTGGGGCACAAGTAATCTAAGAATTGAAGCACAACCAACGGAACCTGGAGTAGGGATCAAGAAAACGAACGTTAAAGGTTCCAGGGTTTCAGGTGTAGGATAATCACTCACCATATAATTGATTTATTTACAACACTTCTTTTTTTTTTTTTTACTTGATTTAATTTTTAGTTAAATTTCATTCTTGAACCCCACCACCCCAACACCCACCCCTGTCTCAACACACCACCCCCTGTCTCAACACGCCCATCCTTGCCCGGAGCTAGCTGTCGGCCTAGTTGTTGCCTCCTTCTGGGCCGCGCTGGATTTCGACAACCAGCCGATGGCTAGATCTAGAATCTGGCGACCAAATATGGTTTTCCGATACCAAATCTGGATTCCTGGAGACTAGATCTGGTCGTCGGATTTCGCTAGAATCCGGAAATTTTTTTTCTTTTTTTTCTTTTTGGCTTTTCCCCTTTTCCCCTCTTTTTTCTTTTCATTTTTTCAGCAACCTTGCCAGAATCTTTCTTTTTTATTTTTTGCCTTTTTCTTTTTCTCCTTTTATGTTTCTTTCTCTTTTTCAATTATTTCTTTTCTTTTTTTCATGTTCTGCCAGCCATATTTATTAATATTTCACTTAGTTTGTAATGTCTTGTAATAATTGTTTAACAAAATGTGTTACATGTTAAATAATTTGTGTTATAGGTGTAATAATATTTACTATGAATGTAACAATCTATGTTAAATAATTTGGGTTACAAG